>OZ023263.1:99438785-99528785 GCA_964006375.1 Tillus elongatus | reverse complement strand
CTTTGAATTTTCAAGTAAATTATTAACATTTTTTCCCTATCAACATGGAGCTTTTTAGCTGTGGTTTTATGAACGCAGGTGCGCAAAGTAAGTAACCATGCAATGTTAAATAATAATTTATTAGTAAAATACAAAACGCTTATTGCTAACAAAAATCAAAACGAACAATGAAAAATAAAGAAATTATTCAAATGTGCTGCCACCAACCTATACACATAACTCAGCCCGTTTAGTAAATGCTTTGTAGGCATTTTGAATATGTTAAATTGGAATACCGTCAATTGCCTCTCTCAACCTCAGTTTCAACAAATCAAGATCTTTGTTTAATGGAGCCACGTAGACTTTCTCTTTGAGATAGCCCCATAAATAAAAGTCCATTAAGGTAAGATCGGAACTTCTGGGAGGCCAAGGTATTGGCCCATATCGACCAATCCACCGCCCAGGAAATTCGCGATCTAACCATTCTCGAACGATTTCTGTTGCATGTGCTGGCTGGCCGTCATGCTGAAAGTATGCTTTTTGTCTATCTTCTAGTGGCATGTTATGCAAATGGTCTTGAAGAATATTTTCCAGCATTTCCAGATAACTGTACTCGTTCATATTCTGCTCAAAAAATATGGCCCAATTATCCCAGTGTAAGAAACAGCACACCACACATTTACTTTTTTATGTCATTGTCTTCTCCATAGACCAATGCCGTGCATTTTGGGAATTTACCACCCCATTAGTGGTGAAAGTGGATTCGTCCGAAAAAATAAAACTTCTGCCAAAATTGTGATTTTGTAGATATTGCTCGCCGTACCATAAACAAAAATCTAATCGCTTTGACTCGTCATTTTCTTCCAAAGTGTGTATAAGTTTTGCTTTGAAAGGTTTCACCTTGTTGGTACGATAAATTTGTTGCAAATGCGATTTGCTAATATTGCCAATTTCTAATGCCCTTCTTCTTAATGATAATTACGGAAAACGCCTAACAGAATCCATAGCAAATGCAGCTGCAGCATTGTCTTCTTCATTTAGGTCGGATTTTGTCTTCTTAAGATTTAAAACACTCCCAGTACGCATACATTTTGTAACAACTTTTTTTTACACCAGTAGCGGAAACCGAATAATTTGGCCAGCGTTCAAGGAATTTTCTTATCACTCCCTGATAAGAGTGTTATTCACCCAAACCATAGAACTGCACAATAAACACTTTTTGTTCTGTTGTTAACATTTTTGAATACAGAAGCTTGCCGTTCGTGACAAAATTGGCATTTCAATTTTCCAAATAAGTAGTATCCCGGGAAACGAAGAACAAGGCAGAGCTCAAGTAGCCATGCAACTCGCCAATTATTGCTTCGAATGTACAATTGTGCGTTTACTTTACTTTTTTTATTGGTTGAGATGAAAGCAAACCTACCCCAAGTTTAATTATGGTAAATACTTTTTTAATACAGTTTCAAGTATTTTTTAAAATACACCTAATCACAGAAGCCGTCGAACGTCATTTAAATATAGTCGCAGCTAAAAAAAATTCATAGTAGGCTGATCTGATTGAAAATTGAGAGTCGGTCATAAATTTTAATTCTAAACAATTTTTGTAAATAACTTTTTGCGGTATCTTGATAAACAAAGGTAGTTTACTCTTAATACATTTCATTACATCAGTTATAAACTACCCTGTATATTAATTGATTTTGTTCATTTTCTCAACATCTCAGTTTAAGACAAAGCAGGAACGATTCCCAGAATATCATAATCTAATTCGAATTTTTTTTTGTCACTTGTACCTTACCCTTCCTTAATCCGTGGACACACTGTATATATATATATATATATATATATATATATATATATATATATATATATATATATTTATATATATGCTTTGGGGATGGTGGTACTACATTTGTTAGCAAAACGATCATGAGGTGCAAGAAACACTGTTCTGATAAAGTGTTTTATCAAACTGTTCTTATTTACATTATTCCGGCATTGCTGTACCTACTAATTTTTAAGCTTTTTTTATGTTTGTATAAATGGACAATAGTTTAATTTTATTATACAGGGTAAGTAAAATGTATGGTAAGGCACTTGTATTTTCTGAGATATTCGTTATTCAAAAAAAAATGTTTTAACAAAAGTTTTTTTAATAGATTTTTTGCTACAAACTGGCGATATTTAATTTGTCCTAGCGTAAACAACTTAGTTGCTATGGCAATTGATTTTTTGGCAAAATATGATTTTTTTGCATTTCCCGGAATAATGTATGTTTCTTGATACAGCACTATAAGATTCTAATCGGGTTCCATAAAAAAAATGGAACGGTTCGTTAAAAATTTAAAAAGCAGAACTGAGCATGCTTTAAACTGAGATGTCACTCAACCTATATGCTATTTAAAATTTAAGGGCACTTTACGCCACTGACTAGGCGGTAGGTTCCAAGATGGAAAAACTTACATCATCATGTGTCCCCCTTGAAAACAAAGTCGACGTCCGTCTCGACTTTTTTCTTTTAATTCTGATATATTCCAGGTGGGAAGTTTTAATTGGCACACCTGTATTTCTATTAAGTAGACGGTTGCTAGTTATTCAAAGTTGCTAAAAAAGGTGTGAACAACCTATAAAACAAGTGTGTTGCCAACTGTTTTTTGCTGAATAGACCTTGCAATTATTAAAATAAACAATATACAGGTGACCCATCAAAAACTATATACCGCATATAGCGCCCTCTAGCTGCTAAAGCCAAATTGGGAATGATTTTTTTTAACTTGTCTGTGCCAGTTGCAATTCGTCTAATCCTTTATTAGCTGTAAAGGAAAGTAAAAATTCAATTTCTCACTTTTTAACACCTTTCTATCTCTTTCAATTTTGACTTTTGAACTGAAGTGAGTTTGGTTAAATCGTATTATTTTGATTCCTAGAATTTACCATTACTTTTGGAGCAACCTGTATATTATCGTTCTGCTATGTTCTCTCTAAACTGGTTTTGTTCACCTCTTTTCCATTTGAAGTGGTTGTAAGAGCTTTTTGGGATTAAATAAATGTTAATAACCAGAACCAATTTCGGTATAACTTTAGCTAACATGTTTCTTTGATTAATTGTCTTAAGATTACACTAATGCCACATTATTATTTCATATGAAGGATATAAAGAACCAAAAAATGCAGTTTTCTTTAATTTATCCCCATATGCCGAACACTTATATGCACTCTTACTATTAGGTTTTGCAAAGCGGTATTTTAGCTACGCTTAAATAGGAACCGCTATCATAGCTGCATTGAAATTTAGCACATCTTAACTCACTATTACTAAATTATTTATTTTTGCTTGGGAAAACCTGTCAGAGGATCATGTCCTTAAAATAATGTTTAAAATCGTTATAAGTACAGCAATACTAAAATAATACTGTGGTTTCATTTCAAACTGTAAACGCTGTATACTGAAAAATCCTGCTAACCCTGTGTTTACTATTTCAGCTCTAATCATACTGGTGATAATTTTGGTATCAATATATCCTTTACCTCTAGACAAATTAAGAGACTGGATATTATTACGATCAAAACAAACTGGTCAGCCTCTTAAGTTATTACCTTGTACAAATCTAAAAGTGACGGATGTTTGGACGATAAATTTACCAAAGTTAACTACTGAGTCTCCAATTAGGACATTAGATGTAAATCAGGATGGAGTTGAAGATATTTTATTTGGATTTGGGACAGGTATATTAGTTATAAAATATTTAGTAGAATTGTGTTATTTAAACAAGCTTTTTCTTCTTTTACTTTAACGTCGGTCTATTTCCGCGGCTATGGCCAAACACCGACGCCAGGGAGCAGTGTTTGATTTAATGATTATTAGGCCAGTCACCGTAGACAAAAAAATCGCGTTAGGTCGCAAAAAATTTCACTGCTTTGATTTTTTGGGATGTTGTTAGGATATATACCGATAGTGTAAAAGGAAGTTTACAGTTTCGAAAAACCTGGGCTAACTTCGTGCTGCTCGAAAAACCTCGAAACTTTTGACCTTTTCCCAGTTTTTTGCTTATAACTTCTAAAAGATTGCATCCTACTCTGTAGACTCTTAAAGCAGACAAAATTTTCTACAATTTCAGCGCAACCGCAGCTCCGTGGGTCTAACAGGTCCTGAGATACGACACTTCAAAAATTGGCCATTTTTCTCAAAAAGTTCTAAATTATAGTTTTAGCCGTCTTCCAATCAGCATATATCCTAAAATACTTATTCTACAAGGAAAGTTATGGAAAATGAAGTTATAGAGCAGTTATTTAACTTTAATCTGAGGTTGCTATAGATCCTCTCACAATATTCCAACGGTTGCGTATAACGAAGCAGTCTGAAGCCGACCTAAAACACCACTTTACATACGAATTGGCCCCATATCCTATGGCTCTATTCTGCGAAGAGGAAATGTGAAAAGGAACAAAATAATCAATTTTCTCTGCATTCACGCCCCTCCCAGAAAATGTCGCTGTTGGAGAAAGTACGGTTGTTGTAGTGGACGGAGGGTATTTGCTTCATAAGGTTATATATGGTAGCTGCTTACATTACCTGCATGTCCAACTATTTTGGGGAAAATGTGTCAGTTGTATTCAATGGCTACCCAGAACAGGGGGCTGCTAGGAGCACAAAAAGAGCAGAGCGGCTACGTCGTTATGCAGCCTCTGCGTGTAGCGATATCATTTTTGAAGAATCGACACTGATCAAAGTGTCCCAAGAAAAGTTATTGTCCAACCCAAAAACACGGAGCGCTTGATCAACTTCACCTGCACTGGACTGGATAGCCAATGGATCGAAACGAAGCAAGCCCCAGAGCGAGGAGTACGAGCACGTCATAATCGCTGGAGAGGACATCTTGGTGCTGCTTAATGGATTGGCCACCAGCATACAAAATGTTTTCTTCCAGAAAAATGGCAAAGGTGCAACAGATTGTGAGCAGTTCTCTTCAACATAATTAGTTAATTTTTCATTTTTTTCGTGATAACAAGGTAAGTGTTGGTCCCACAGGGGTCCACTTGTGCTTAAATTGAATCTAAATAACTGCTCTACAACTTCATTTTCTAAGACTTTCCTTATAGGATGAGTATTTTAGCTGATATTCTGCTAGGAAGATGGCTAAAACAACAATTTCGAACTTTTTTGAAAAAATGGCCATTTTTGAAGTGCCGTATCTCGAGATCTATTGGACCTACAGAGCTGCGGTTGCGCCTGAATTATATTAAATTGTGTCTACTTTAAAGGCGTACAGGATGACTTTTTCCGTCGGATGTACCTTTTAGAAGTTATAAGCCAAAAACTGACAAAAGTCTGAAAATTTCGAGGCTTTTCGAGCACCACGCAGTTAGCACAGGTCTTTCGAAGCTGCAAACTTGATTTTACACTATTGGTGTCTATACTAACAACATCCCAAAAAATCTGAACGGTGCAGTTTTTTGCGATCTACGATGACTGGCCTATATATTAAACACTATATTATATTTCTAATTATCACGTGGCGGATTAGTTGTGTTTGGTAGATTTATTAACCAATGTTAGGTGATGTCATACACGATATAATAGTAATAATATATATATATATATATATATATATATATATATATATATATATATATATATATATATATATATATATATATATATATATATATATATATATATATATATATATATAGATATAGATGTAGTCTCCGAGTGATCCTAATAGTCAAGTCGTTAACTGGTGTAGTTCCGAAGAATCTTTTAGAGAACATTAAGAGACTGGGTTTTGGAGAACACTTTTTTAAGGCTATGTGAAAAGGTGTAACTGTCCACATTGTGCAAAAATTTCTGGGAAACGAAGAAGTGATACGTTGTTGTTCAGGGACCGACAACTTGGAAATGAGCTCAATCCCTTGACACCTGTGAGGAGTAAATGTTCTCTTTTGAGGTAGTGCGAAAGCACATCAGGCTAAGGTTGTGATAATAATGATCATCTATCAAAGGACCAGCAGTATTTTGCAGACCCCGGCACCTACCTGCCAATAACTTGTCTTCCAACTCTATATAAGGTGATCACATCCTACCTTGAGAAACGCATATATGCGCAATGCGAACGAAACAACTTAATGCACAAAGAATCTATCGGGTGTAAAGAACAGATAATCATTGACTCGGTTGTATGCAATCAAGCTTACAATAGCCAAAAAAGTTCTTTGTTGCCAACGTGTATACAAGACAGTGTTCGATTCAATTCCACATGAGTGGCTTATATATTTATAAGATTGCCACTCATATCCTGAGATTCATAGAACACACAATGTCTACCTGAAGAACAAACGTTCAGCTGAGGGACTTGACAAATGACAAAATCTTATGTGTAGTCACAGGGAAAATACAACCAGCCGTATATGAAATGCAGAATGGCCATAAAATTGCCTCAGTGGAAGTTGATAAGTGTATATGTACCTGGGAATGCAACAAGCAAGAAAATAAACTAGCTACTTAGTAATGAAGATTAAACTGACAAATGAGTTTACGAAGCGCCAATAAAGAGACAGTGGAGGACAGATAGTGTCCGAGTGATCTCGATGGTCATGTCATCAACTGGCGTGGTTCCCAAGAATCTTCTAAAGACATTGAGAGACTGGGCATTAGAGAGCATTTTTAAGAGGCTATGCAGAAAGCGGTAATCCTCGCAATTGCCCACACTATGCGTATATTTTTGGTTAATGAGGATGTTTCGCGTTGTCGTATAGGGCCCGACAACCTGGAAAGACTGCGCCTGAATTCCTTCCTTTATTGTTACATCTGGGCCACCAGGGTTAACTCGTGGCAAACCCATGAAAATGATGCAAAGCCGATGCCTCGAAAAAATGCAAAACGTCGGTGACAGGGTGCTGATGAAGCGAACCTCTGTCATACAAGAAACTAACATCGCCAGCAGGAGAGCCAAGTAAGTCTAATAGCTCCACTCCTATTGAATGCTGTGCAGGAAAATCAGCCAGCGCTCACTCACATGAGATTACCAAGACTGCGCATAAAATAGAGTCAGGATATGAATGAAAGGTTTATGCGTATTTACTACAAAGTAACATAACTCTTATAACAATCGATTGGATATAGGCAACAAGTTCACACTGAACTCTCAGAATCTATCCACACATACAGGTGGCTCAAGAGAGTATCGGATCAGTATTGTGTCATACTTAGAAACAACCTTATTCCACAAATGAAAGTGAGTACCATCAAGCAGGAAGTTGAACGTGAAATTATTAACAGAGCAGTTACAGAAAATAACCACAAGTCGTTTGATTGTAGGAATTCGCAACTTGTACATACAGGGAAAGAAAAACACATTGAGGATACGCGGGAAGATGACGAACTCGTCACCAAGGTGTCCATAAAAATTAGACGCGCAGTCGCGGAATTTAAAGGAACGAATTCCCTTAGAAGACCACCATTACTTAGGTTGATCATCTAGAAAAGTGGCAATCATATTGGAACTTTTGAACAGGATAATTCTGCCATCTCACGTTCTAGAGGCAAACACTGGAGCATGGAGCACTTGCATATACTGATTTACTGTTCAGTAACTGTAGCAGTTAAAGCTTTAGGCAATTAGGTTTCCGATTGAGGAGTCAATCACAAAACCTCACGTCAAAGAAGGGTGTCCTGGGCTAAAGGTTGATAAGTTGGGTGGAAATATCTCGAAAAGAAATTGGACAACTGACTTGATACATTGGAAGAATGCAGATAAGAAAATTACAGAGACGTGTGGAGGAAATAATAGGTAATGGGGCGAGTTCAACAACACTCAGCACAAGATCAAGTCAGTGACACTGCAATAGAAGCTTCTTGTATACGCAGAACGTTTGAGAAGATATAAAGCAAGTAACGTCAGCATATGCCACAATATAATTTTCTAACGTTATGAAAGGACTTTTTGCCATCAGCTTAATTCAACTAGGTACCGACACTTTTTATAATAAGGAACAAATCGAAGAATTCCGGGAAAGTCAACTTGCTGCACCAGCTTCCTGCAATATTTGCACCAGGCTGATGATAACTTACGAGCAAGTGAATTTCTACTCAGAATTTGTTTATGTCAAATATCGTGTAAGATGTTGTGAACACGATCTCTTAACAAAATGCTTTACAATCTTAGAAACCACATGAGCTTTCACTAGCGGATCATGTAACACCACACATATAAAAATAATGTAATTTTTAACAGCTATGCATTTAATGTTACCCGTTTTTGAGGAATACATGCAGCATTTTTCCTTTACCAATAAACAAGCTCTTATCCAAAATTTTATGATATACCTTCTGACTACTTCATACTCATACAACATTTTGTTATAAAGCCAAAAACTGTTAACTAGCTTCATTCTAATAATGAAAACGTTCGGAACGTGTGTTAAGGTAGCGAATTTTCATTAAATGCTTCAAATTTGAATAACTCAATTTTCCATAAACCTAAAAAGTTGACTTTTGGTATGTAAAAAGGTCTTTCACAATGAAATATATCCACAAAATTTTATCAAAATAACTTTGTAAGTTTGGGAGATAATTTTTTTTCGAAAAAATTCAAAATTTTCCTGGAAATCCTTGTCCGATTTTGCTGGCTAACGATTTCATCCAAGGCTATTAATAAAAGAAAGGTACCTGCCGAGTTTCATCAAAATTGGTTCATTACTTTTTGAGTCATCCGTTGGATACATACATATATATATATATATATATATATATATATATATATATATATATATATATATATATATATATATATATATATATATATATATATATATATATAAACCGATACCTCCCTATTAGTCATTTTTTTTAAATAAAAATGAAATATATTTACTTGCTAATACATTACATTTTTACATTCTTGTCAAATTTTTATGAGTAAATATCTTTACTTCAACTAAAGACAATCAATGATTTTATTTTTGTTACAGGTGGAAACTATCATACATTACCGTCAGATATATTTTGTCCTATTTTCATGGGTGTATCTTCACCTTGTGAAGGTGGTGTAATTGCGCTTAATGGCACTGATGGAAACATCTTATGGAGATATTGGATTAATGATACAATATTTTTTCTGCAATGTACAGCTGATGTAACTGGAGATGGCTTAAATGACTGTCTAGCAATAGGCACTGAAGGTGTAAGTAATATTAGTAGTGATTATCTTTAAAGTCTTCAAAATCACTTAATTGCCTTGAAATAAGATTAGATTAAGGGGGGAGCTATATGACCTGTCGTGGAATTCAATGTCTATTGTGAAACTCCCATGCAAATCTCTGGAGCACACTGTCCAGCCCTATCTCCTCCACAGCCTCCATAGAGGTCCCTTTGTAGCTTTCACCCTGTGATTTTTCTGTGGCAAGTGGCTGAAACCTCAACCTGGTTAGGCTTTCATGTTGACACAATACATGCTGTAATGTTTCGTTTTCTTCTTTGCAGAATCTCCACCAGATATTGTCTAGCACATGCGCTTATTAAGTCGGGAGTGTCTTGTTAATAGATCTACTATTATCTAGCACATTCGCTTATTAAGTCGGGAGTGTCTTGTTAATAGATCTACTATTACCCGAACAGTATATCTACTCCTTCCTACCAGGTCTTGTGAATTTAGCCGACGCTTCTTTTATAAACTTTTTGACTTGTCTCTACTGTGAGGAGTTTATCCACAATTCCAGGGTTTTTACTTGGATGCATTTATTGATGAATCTTCCTATGCTCGGCTTAGCTAGATCCAAAGAACGTTCGGGACCTATCAGGGGCCTCCACTCTCCTTCCTTGGCAAATTTGTCTGCTTTATCCCCTTATGACCCTCATGTGCTGTAACCCACCCTAGGTCACTTTGTTTTGACTTCCTAGCTCTCTTAGGGTTGCCAGCTAGTCCCATATTTGCATGGTTGCAGAGAGTCTTGTTAAATATTTTATGTGATGTTAGCTAATCATCTGTTCTGATCAGGTAGTTATGTGTGCATGCTCACTCTCACTGATAGCGGTTATTTGATCTACTTAAATAAAATACATAGACATATATCATTATGTCTGTCTTAATTTTAGACTTATTGTAAAAAAAATAATTAATTTATAACAATACTCTTACTGCTAGTCTGAAAACCTAAGCAGTGGTTTAATCGTTCACTTAGGGCGAACATATTTTTTTTGCTGTCAAAATAATTGCTTGGTAGACCTATTATGTCTAGTAGTTCCTTGTTGGAGTATTTTTCTTGCACTAATAACTTTTCATTGTCACTTGAAGTAGGGGGATTTTTACTCACATTTAATCTTTGGGGATTTTCACTTTCACTTTACCTTTGGGGATTTTCACATAAACTATTATTTACATTTACATCTAGAGTGCTACCTATTCTATTATTAACATTGTTTGTGTCATTGGCAATTGGAGTACTTATATCTAAATGTGGTGCCACTGAGGTGGAAGAGGCATGGTGAAGATGTGTGCTTATGATCTGGTTAATGTGCCTTTTCCAGGTTAAACCTTAGAACCTCGGTGGTTCAGGGGTAAGAACGTGTGCCTCTGAACCGAAGGGTACTGGGTTCGATCCCAGGGTACTCCTTTCACTTTTTCAGTACAAACTGTAAAATTAACATCAACCGAGGTTCCGGCATTGTATTTGAGCAAGTTGAATGTCTGCACGTTCCGCCCGTCGAAGGGGGCGTAAATCGGTCGGTCCCGTGTCCATGCGATGTTGGGCACGTTAAAGATCCCTACCCTCCTTACAGAAAGGCAGGGGTTCGGCAAAATTTCCAGGATAGTGAGGTGAAACTGCTCCCTGGCGTCGGTGATTGGCCATAGTCGCGGAAATAGGCCGACGTTAAAGAAACAAAACACACACACAGGTTAAACCTTCCTTTAGGTGACACAAATATACCGCTTTTCCTATATTCCTAAATTTAGTAGCTGGTGCCCATCCCTTCTTGTTTATAATACGAAAATCTCTCACCATAACAACTTGCCCTACTAAATATAACTTTAAACTATTACCTGACTAACTTAAAGGTTGTGGTGGGTTTGAGGGATTTAATAGATCTAGTCTAGTTTTTAGGGGTATATTGAACATTCTTTCAGCTGGAGAGATACCCGTGGTTATGTGTGGGGTATTTCTGCACATGAACAATATTCTGTGGAGAATCGTGTCACCTACCATTTTCCTTTCATTGCCTATTTCTGTTTTCAATTTATGTTTAATAGTACGAACAACATTTACTGCTAATCCATTACTTTCCGGGTTAAAAGATTTTATCTGGTTTGATACCAGAGACGGACCATTATCCGAAATTACTTCTAACCTCAAACCCTTTTACATTAGGAGAAACCAATTGAGTGAATTAGACAGTTGTTTATTTTTAGGAGACAGGATAGTCATTCCGGAAACCCTTCGTAATTCAATCTTAAAGGAATTACATAATAGCCATCAAGGCATAGTAAAAATGAAATCCTTAGCCAGAAGATACATCTGGTATCCGGGCATAGATAAGGATATAGAAACTATAACAACATCATGCAGTAAATGCTTACAAACATGAGCTGATCCACCTAAACGATCGATACCATGGTCATCAGCCACAAAACCCTTCGAAATCGTACACATCGATTTCTTCTCATTTGCTAACAAAAACTATCTTGTTTTAGTAGATTCTTTTTCAAAATGGATCAAAGTTTTCATGATGGCTGATATAACATCAGAAAATACGATATACGCTTTACGAGAATGTTTTTCAAGGTTTGGCTTACCAACTACAGTAATATATATATATATATATATATATATATATATATATATATATATATATATATATATATATATATATATATATATATACAGGGTGATTCACAACACAATAGACACATAATGTGTGCATGTAGAGGACCTCAAAACATGCCGATTTTGTATATAAAATTTTTCTCTGACGCCCATGGTTGGTGAGATATTGACCTTGGAAGATTCATTAATAATTACAAGAAACAGCTGTATTGCAGCAGTGCTCTAACATAGAACAACCAAATTTGGTACATGGTTTTATTTTGTGAACATCCTTATTGGACAAATTTTTATGTGTATATAAACTCAAAAAGGTGTGAATTAGGGGTGGGTCACCCTTTTAATAATTTCATTTTATTATGCCCTAACCTAATTAAAAGTTAAAGTCCATCAATTGTATAGAGAATTAAATTTTCTTTCTTTTTCACCTCGTGTCAATTTTTCGAGATCTCACCAGTTTTTTATGAAATTAAAATTTTTATACTTGATATCAAAACAAAATTATGTCCTTTGAAGACTTTATTAAACATTAACCTATCTGAAATTTAACAAACGATATTAAAAACTAATAAATAAAAAAACCATAAAAAACACTAAAGATGTTGTTTAAAATGACTTTCATTTTCTGTCACACACAATACTACACCCTTTGTCGAAAATTAAAGTCGACTCTGTTGAGTAGTTGGATGTCACTAATAATGTTCCACTTATTATTGATGCGACTCCACAAATCTTGCTCAGTCTGTGAACTGATCAAATACACAGATTCTTTTAAAGCCCTCGCAGAGAAAAAGTCACATTTGTTCAAGTCTGGTGATCATGCTGACCAATGTTGAGGGCAATTAATTCCATGACCTATCCATCGATTTGGAGATTGTTGGTTTAAAAATCAACGAAGATTTGTAGTGAAATGTGGTGGCGCCCGATCATGCATAAACCACATTTCGCTGCGTAGTTGTAAGACGCTCCTCAGTTCGTGCGTTCACCGCATGAACGCATCCTCCAGCATTTTTTATGAAAAAGGAACCCATTTCCCGAGCTCTACGTTCAACATTGGCAAACGTTTGACGATTTGGTATATTACGATTAGGAAATCTTTTTCGACATACCTCTACAGTTCTGCGGCAATTACCTTCGCAAAACCCTAATACCAAAAGCATGTCAACTTGTTCATTAACCGAGAATTTTCAAGCCATTTTGAGCAAAAAATTATTATGACAAAAGAAAACAAGACAATAATTATTGTAAAACTTAATACATTTAAGTAATGTCAGATTTGACAACAACTGTAACCGAGCAACAGATGACTTGCAGAGCGCCCAAGGCATCCCCTATGAGACTTTAATGTTTAATAAAATCTTCAAGGGACATAATTTTTTGATCTGAACTCTAAAAATCTCAATTTTGTCAAAAACGGGCGGTTTGTCGAAAAAGTGACAAGAGGATGAAAAGGTAGAACATTTAATTTGCTATAAGATTGATGGACTTTAACTTTTAATTAGGTTAGGGTTTAAAAAAGCCAAATCATTAAAAGGGTGACTCACCCCTTTTTGAGTTTATATTTACTTCAAATTTTGGTCAAATTAGGATGTTAATTTTAAAAAAACATCTACCAAATTTGGTTGTTCTATGTTAGGGCACTGCTGCAATACAGCTGTTTCTTGTAATTATTAAATAATCTTCCGAGGCCAATATCTCACCAACCATGGGCGTCAGAGAAAAATGTTACATAAAAAATCGACATGTTGTGACGTCTTCTACAGGCACACATTCTGTGTTCATCGCGTTGTGAATCACCCTGTATATATACAAATTCTAGCCTCACCATTGGGATCTTATAAACCGTAGGAGATACGAGGATGATTAAATTGGGGCAAAGTAGCGACTTTTGATGCTGATCAATTATCTGAAAGAAAATTTGAGGTGACATTTTTAGTTTTTGAATTATTCGAAATAAACGGAAATTTTCAATTTTAGCGTTTTTGTTTTCAAGCGAATACCGAAAGAAATATACTTTTTTAACTATGACACTTTTTTATGGGCAATCCAAATATGTCATCATATTTTTCAAGGCGTTCTTGATGCAAGCGTTACATTACTTTCATTTTTCTTATGAGCGCCATGTTGGATTTTTGCATTTTTAAAAAGTGTTTTTTTTTTCTGATTACAATGATATATCACACGATACGATCACATCTTACTTGCTATCGAAATTTGAAAAAAATCGTTTCTGCGAAGAGTGCTTTGGAAGGGACGCCAATAAATTTGTTTAACGATCTAAATATTGACACTTCAGCCAAACTCTGATGTTTATAGTATTTCTGTACATTGTCTCTGTGGCATTTATTAAAAAATCATGAGTTTTACAAATAAAGAAAAGAGAGACATGATAAAAATATATTACCAAAATAAAAGAAACCCTACAGTTACTAGTGAAAACTGTTGAAATGAATATCCGGAAAGGCGGCAAATACTATTCTTATTTTAATGGACTAGATTGTAGTACTAGATTTTCGTCAACGTAGCTTATTCTACTACCATACTCGTTGTTGGGTTTTCCAAATGAACCATATTCTTTTATATTACAATCTAGTCCGTTAAAATAAAAATAGTGTGGTTGTCGCCTATCCGGATATTCATTAAATAGTTTTCACTAGTAACTCTAGCGTTTCTGTTATTTAGGTAGGTAATACATTTTTCCTCATTTGTAAAACTCACGATTTTTGAATAAATTACACAGACACAATGTACAGAAACGCTATAAACATCAGAGTTTGGCGGAACTGCCAATATATAGATCGGTAAACAAATTAATGGCGTCCCTTCCAAAGCACTCTTCGCAGAAACGAAATTTGATAGTAGGTAAGATGTAATCCTATCGTGTGATATATCGTTATAATCAGAAATAAAAGACTTCTTAAAAATGCAAAAAGCCAATATGGCGCCCATAAGAAAAATCAAAGTTAAGTATTGTAACTCTTGCATCAAGAACGCCTTGGAGAATATGATAACATATTTAGATTGCCCATAAAAAAAGTTTTCTTACAATGTCATAGTTATAAAAGTCTAGTTCTTTCGGTATTCGCTTGAAAACTAAAATTGAAAATTTCTGTTTTTTCTCGAATAATTATAAAACTAAAAATGTCACCTCAAATTTTCTTTCAGATAATTGATCAGCATATAAACACGCAACTTGCCCCAATTTAACTATCCTTGTATCTTTTACAGTTTAGAAGATCCCAATGGTGCAGCTTGAATTTGAACTATCCTGTATATATATATATATATATATATATATATATATATATATATATATATATATATATATATATATATATATATATATAATTTTCGTAAAATTTCTTTGAAAATTCGCTGCCATAAAGCATTTTCTGGGTTTAGACTTTTGTTATGCAAAGAATTTGATTGGGGAGATAGGCGCATCATTCCCAATCAATATAAACATCATGGCAACATAATGGGTAATTACAAATATGAAATTTAAGCTAAGATGAATGTGTATGACAAGAATGCCCATTATTGCCATATCTATTTAATTCATTTATAAACTATTTAATAAATCGCTCAATTTTTATGGGACTGAGTTTATGTTTGGTAAAATCTAACTAACTTCAAATTTACAAATTTGAATTAAAATTAATTTACCATGCAACTGATTCATTTTCTTTTTAGACCATTACTATGATCAATGCCAAAGACGGTATCTCCGTTTGGCACATTAATAGAAACAAAATGGATGTGTACCTAGGAAATTTTATACCAGATCAGAATAATGACAACGTTCCAGATATATTAGCGTCGCATTCATCACGTGACAGTAAGTATGCTATCAATGTTATATAAAATTACGATTGAACCATTAGAATTATTTTAGGTAGAACTGGACATTTAATATTTTTATCTGGAAAAACTGGGGAAACGATTAAAGAAGTTTCCACACCTGATGGTGCTAAAACATATTTTATGCCACAGCTATTAAAATATAACAATAGTCTTCATATCCTTTTTGGAACAGGTAGTCCCAACACAGCTGGAAGTTTGATGATCGCCTCTTTAAACGAGACGTTTAATGGAACTATGGTAAGTCACTATTTTACTTTGTCAAAATACGTAGATATATTGTATAATGAGGAGATTTTTAACGAAAAGATGTTTGCATAGAAATCCGTTTCATGATGTTCTGAATGCAAAAATTGAAAGTCTCTCTCTCTCACACACACACTGTGTGTGTGCGTGTGTGTGTGTGTGTGTGTGTGTGTGTGTTGCGTTGTGTTATGTGCGTGCATTTCTATAGAACCTCTTCTCTCAACCGATTGATTCGGAAATATGTGGTCGAGATATTGCCGAAGAGGCAATTTAAAGGTGGTGTGGAGCAGCTCCATCTTATAAAATATCGACTGGTCTTTGAGATAATATCAGTCAACATTGGATCAATCGTGTTTTCTAACTTCAAGTACATATCTTCAGAGAACAAAAAAGAACCAACAATATCGTTACCAAAAATTCCTGCGCAAACATTGAGTTGTTCCGGGTGTTGTGTAGGTATGAATGTCGTGCAATAATCTGGGATTATAATCGGACCAATAGCGACTAGTATGACGATTAACGGTACCGTTTAGGAAAAACAAACACTCACCTGAAAAAGTTTAAAAAGAAAATTTGAATCATTCACCACTCATGCAGTTATCACTTCACAAAAGTCCAAACGGTGGTCAAAGTCATCTTCATTTAGTTTGTGTGCAAGATGGATTTTGTATGCGTGAAATTTAATGACGCTTCAAAATGTTTTGAGTGGTAGTTCGCTCAAAACCAGATTTACTTGCCAGTTCCTTGTGCTCGTCCTTGAATTCAAAGCAAAATAACCAAAAACTGTCATTTTTACTGCTTTATTTCTCTCAACGCTTTGCTTTTTATTACAAACAGACCTTGAAACTTTACCACTCACTCCAGAGCATACTTTCAATTAACATGTTTTTCTAAATGTTGTTGATTAAATAATTCTGCTGTTCTATTAGCACATTGACTGTTTACATAAAAAAATGTAATCAGTTCCATACTCTGTGCAATCGAGTAAACCATTTTGTTGAATAACTGCACAAGCAACAATAACCTGATGGACAAATAAAATGAAAATTACTTGTATGCTAAGGTTTCTTTGCAAATAAAGAAACAGAAGAGCACAATTTAATCATTATCAGTAACAATTTAGAAAATTTTTAATTATCAATTTTTCGTCATTGATAAGCAGATAAAACAATCAACAAAACGTGACGATATTTGTAGTAAATTGAAGAAAACCCTTCCTTGTCTTGAGAGATTTACACCATCTCTAAAATGACGTGTTACTTGACCCCCTGGTTATTTAAGATGTTAGGGGTTGATCGAACCACCGCTTAACGGCTGGTGTAGCGATATTGAAAATAAGCCTAAAAGTCTTACCCATTGTAAGCAAAATTTACCTCTTTAAGAAAGTTTCAACTAAATCATGATAAGTGCCCCAAAACGCGCCTGTTTCGTTTTCAATTGCAACCCTGTATACACGTGTTCTAAAATTATTAACATGGACTAATATCTCCAACATTGGTGGATTTAAAAAAATTGTAATGTTTTTTTTTGGTAAGGAAATAAAGATTTTGGCCAATTCTCAAGAGGTGGTTCCTAAGGGGTGAAACGCAAATATAGGAAGTTTTTTTGTTCACCTGTTAGTGATAGCAGGTGACAAAAAATAATGTTTTATAACTCGTACTTATTTTATCCTTAACATGATTCATTCAAGTGACGAAGTCAAAACATTTTTTTGTCTGGTCAGTGCTAAAGAAATTACACTACCCCAGTGCGAATATTTAATCAGACTTTCCCAAATAGACGAGTAACCTCAAGTTATGTAGTCTGTTGTTGCTAAATTCGCCGCAACTTTTAATGTAAAGGATATACTGCGTACCGAACATTCGTCTATTAAAACTGAGGACAAGGACAAGTTTTAGCCACGATTAATATTCAGTCAGACCAATCTGATCAAATAGATGCTAGATATCTTAGTATCAGTAAATTAACGGTCCATGAAATATTGAAAAGACAAGTTTTATTTCCATGAAATTTTCCCAGATTTTTCAAGAACTCAATGAAGATGACTTAGCAGGTTACATTTCTGTAAATAAATATTAACTTCCATTTAACACGATACCAGTTCATTTAAAAAAGTCAAGTTTTTATCAAAATGGTTATATCAACAAACATAATTTTTGGTAGTGGGCAGATGAGAATCCTCCTTGGTTTCAAGACACTTATACACAGTATCCTGCAAAAGCTAATATATGGGCTGGTATGAATAATTACATAAGTTGACCTTTTTTATTGACGGTATTCATGATGGGCCATCTTATCTGAGACTTTCCCGGAGACAAATTGTAGTTGCTGCCGTTAATCCCGGAAATGACTCGATTTTTCAGCAAGATGGCGCACTTCCCCAGTATTACTTACCAGGTTGCTGGATTAGACGTCGTTGGCCGACTGAATGGCCACTGCGTTTTTCGGATCTTTCCCCATTAGTTTTTCTTTGACATATTAAAGAACGAGTGTACCTAACAAAACCTACTAATTTAAATTATCTGCGTCATAGAATAAGAAACGTTTGTGCAAGTGTGCCTCCCATAACATCAGACAATGAAAGTTGTGCAATTAAATCCAGGCTTTACTATTGCATGTAACCATTTTAACAAACCGGATTTTCGGCACAATGTTGCTTTCCTTTAGACTTTTAAAATGCGGTGCCACGTGATACAAGGGTGTATTTAAAATATTTGCGTTCCACTCCGTTACAACCACCTCTTGAGGGTTGGAAAAACCTAAGTATATTCCTTTGTTAACGAAACTATACAAACAAATTCATTCTTATAAAGCTACCAAGGCTGGAGATATTATAGTCCACATTGAGATTTTTTGGACAACGTGCATTGTATTCATTATCTCGTCTGGGCATACATTTAATCATCAGCATCCCAAGCTATTTGTAATTCATACTAGAGCTATTTCAAAGGTTTTGTAAAATGTGACAAATTGTTGATTTTTTCATCAATAAACCCTGATGTCGGTAGAGATGGTGAAAGATTGACTTTTGAAAAGTTGAACTATAGAACTGACCCATCCATATGGATGAGCATTGCGCGTTTGGTAAACTGTATTTTAATAGCCTTTTAGTGTGACAAAAAAGGTCGCAACTATTTTTTAAATTTACCAGTTAAAGGTCTCAATCTCCTACAAAAAATACTATTATGGACGATAACTCTTTACACCATTGTTCCAAAGAATCGGTGGACATGTCTTGTGTTAGTAAACTCCATATCTGCTCGTATCCCAAGTTTGTTTCCTACCAAGCTCTAACAGTCATGAGCCCAGACAGACTCGCGATGTGTCACTAAACACGACATTATTTCATATTTTAATCGTTTAAGTCAAAAATCTAGGCCGAAGATCATTTTACGTTGCATTGTACCTACACACCATCGTTGTGGACTTTCATATAGAACCCTATGACCAACAGCAATGCATCATGGTATTTACTTTCCTGTTCAACAACTGGCAATTTTACGAAATGATATTCCTATTTTCACGATCGAGGGCTCTAAGCTGATGAAAGTTTACTAACCTTCGTACTTTGCATATAACTATTGACGAAAAAGAAATGAATTAGAACAGTATTTGACCAAGTAGTTTGGTTCAAAAGCGCCAAATTTGAACGTATGTGGTTTTCAAAGAAATTTTATTCACTTAAAAGTGGATTTCTATGGTTATTTTCCTAACTGAGCGCAATAAATGTCTACATAGAAAATTATAAAAATGAATTATAAAAATAAATGCTGTGTGTTCTATTTTCAAAGTCACTTAATGATGGAACTGAATTTATGATCATATTTTTTAACGAACACATTCATTTAGTACATTAAGTTTTATTTTATTACTTACTAAACAATTCTCAGACAAAAACTATATACATATATGTATTATTTAATTTTTGAATACATATATGGGAATAAAATTACTATAATAATTGTTCCATTTCAGACACCCACTGTCTTGTATCGAGATCCTTTTAAAGGAATGCTATCACAAGCAATTATGGTAGATATAACAGGGGATGGAATAAACGATATTGTTGTGGGTATGTTTAATTCAACGACAATAGCCTTAGACGGAAAAACATTTAAACAGTTATGGAACTTCACCGTACCAAATTCCGAAACCAACGTACTTCCAACACCAGCATATTTCAACGAGGATAATATTACAGACTTTCTTATAATTTACGAAAAATACGACAATATTCTTAACTATAATTATACAGATGTAAGTATGAAGTCCTTTTACAGAAAAATGTAGTTTAGAATATGTCTGTAGCCTTTTCATTGCATTTTTTATTCCTTTAAAAACAAACGAACAATACTTAGTGAGATGAAAAGTTGTGACATCTATCTAACCTAACAATGTTTATCGCATTTAAAGTGGGGGAACATACTGTAGAGTCAAACCTACAGCAAAGTAGTCCAACTGCCAAATACCTCACAAAAATTATAACAAAACTTCAGAAGACAATTTCAGACAACAAACAAATCTTCAAACACTCCTTTACCTGTGGCTAATAGATTCGTCTGAAGCCATACCAAAGCTGTTTTGTCACACACACACACACTTCAAACACTCCAATAATCGCAGCCACCATAGGAAACATTTTCCAAGAAGCCAGCAAACTAAATCCCTCAACCGACATAGTAAACTCACATATTGTGTGTGTGTTTTTGTTTCTTTAACTTCGGTCTATTTCCGCAACTATGGCCAATCATCGACGCCAGGGAACAGTTTCACCTCACTATCCCGGAAATTTTGCCGAACCCCTGCCTTTTTGTAGGGAGGGTAGGGATTTCCAACGTGCCCAACATCGCATGGACACGGGACCGACGGCATTACGCTCCCTCCGAAGGGCGGAATGTGCAGACATTCAACTTGCTCAAATACAATGTCACAACCTCGGTTGATGTGAAAAGAGAACTCTGGGATCGAACTCAGTACCCCTCGGTTCAGAGGCACGTGTTCTTACCACCAAACCACCGAGGCTCTAAACTCACTAATTAAAAGCTGCCAAACATTACTCGAACAATGAGTTTAATGAACCCATCTAAGAAACCAAGTAAATTGAACATTCTATCATGGAGTGCGAATGGCAACACAAATAAAAAAAAATTACAAAGACTAGCAGATGTCTTACTAATACAAGAGACACACCTAATCCCAGCAGACAACGCAATAATACAAAACAACCATGTGTACCGTACAAATAGACCAAGTCATGGATGAGGCACGGCCATATATATATATATATATATATATATATATATATATATATATATATATATATATATATATATATATATATATATATATATATATATATATATATATATATATATTGTTACAAAGCACTTCAATAGACGTAGGTGCGGTGTTGCCACATCTCCAGAATTTCCCCCAACATCTGGGAATTTTTGCACAATCTGACAACACCGCCTCCCCACCCCCCTGGGGGTATATATATATATATATATATATATATATATATATATATATATATATATATATATATATATATATATATATATATATATATATATATATATATATATATATATATATATATATATATATATATATATATATATAGTCACAGGGAACAGTCTGGAATGACATTTCTAGAAGAGACCAGAAGTGACAGGTGTAGAATAATGTAGAAGGTCTAGAATCTCTATAGACAGTATAAATAGACGAGCGGTGCGCAGAGTAAGTTAGTTCATTATTAAATTAGTGTGGTGTAAAAGAAGTGATCATAGAGTATTAAACAAGTCAGCAGTAAGTGTTGGTGTTTAGGAAGCGATCATAGAAGGTGAATAGTGGAATATAGTTCTATGGACATTTAATAATAGAGAAAAGAAATATTTGGTAATAATAAATAGTAGTTTGAAAAGCTGTGTTTGTTAGTCAACAAATCCAGAACCCCGTGGAACGTAACAACTGGTGTCAGAAGTGGAATTTTCAAGCTGCTAGCAGAAATATTTTCCAGAATATTCGTTAAACAACGTGAAAATTTCTAGAATCTCTGGAAGATCAGTGTCAGCAGGAAGTCATAACTGGGTGTGTTTTTTGAAACAGAATAAACTGTGTACCAGATTTTAGTACGTCTATGCCTAAGACACGTAGAGCAACAGCCAATATGGACGCCCAGCTATTGGAATTGATTAAAGAAATGAAAGAAGAAATGAGAAAAAGAGATGAAGAGGCCAGAAAAGGAGATGAAGAAGCCAGAAAAAGAGATGAAGAGGTTAAAGAAGAGCTGAGAAAAGGAGATGAAGAGGCCAGAAGAAGAGACGAAGAAGCCAAAGAAGAAATGAGAAAAAGAGATGAAGAGGCCAGAAGAAGAGACGACGAAGCTAAAGATTTGGAAAGAAGAATAGAAGCCATCCACCCTGCTGTCAGAATGCATATACGAGTAGAAAGCGACCGCATGAAGATCCGTTTTGACGTGCGAGCTAATTCAGCTGGATTTAAAGAAGGAGATGCTGTGTGGTTCTACAATCCAGTATGACTCAAGGGACGGTCACCGAAACTACAGAAATTATGGGAAGGTCCTTATAAGGTGGTCAAAAGGATCAATGACGTTGACTATCGCATTCAGAGGAGCCCGAAGAGCAAGATGAAGGTGGTCCACATGTACAGGCTTACGCCATACCAAGAAATGTCATAATTCGACCGGGATGATCGAATCTAAGAGGGGGGCAGTGTCACAGCGAACAGTCTGGAATGACATTTCTAGTTTGAAAGGCTGTGTTTTGTTAGTCAACAAATCCAGAACCCCGTGGAAAGTAACAACATATATATATATATATATATATATATATATATATATATATATATATATATATATATATATATATATATATATATTAAAGAATATTCCACACTGAATCCTGGACCCGTTAGACACGAAGTACATCGAAAATAGAGAGTTAGCATTGAACTAGACAACCATCCACCCACTACATTTATATCAGTCTACAAGAATAAAGGAACTAACAAAATTAACCAAGACCTACAAAAAATTTTTGACAATACCCGGCCCATATTCCTGGCCGGAGATCTTAATGCAAAACACGAGGCGTGGACAGGGCGAACCGGACGCCATTCAGGCAGTGCCTTAGGTCACTTCACACGAAGCAGACTGATCCATATCATAGTTCCAGACGGCCCGAACCACTACTCTGCGACTGGACAACCAGACATCCTCGATTTGGCTGTCCCAAAAAACATACGAAATTTTTTTCTAAATAACAGTCTTAGTTGAACTATCGTCGGACCACAACCCGCTATTACTAACAATGGGAAACCCAGCAACATCAACTAAGGAGACACAGTCAAGAAGATGAAAAATTCACTGGGAAATATTCAAGAATAAGATGCTCCAAAAGAACCAAACTGTGTCAATCAAAATACCATAGAAGAAATAAACACATCACCCAATTCTCAAGAGACATAATCGAATTGATAGACCAATCGACTGAATTCCTTGAAGAGCCCAACAACACCAATGCATTACCAAGAGAAATCCGAATCTTAAAGACTCACAGAAACGCAGTCAAAAGACAATATCAAAGCACCTCATATCCCGAAATTAAAAATTCGCTTAATCAAATTAACAAAACACCACAAAAATCTCGAAACACCTATAGAAATGATAATTGGAGCCAGAAAGTTCAAAACTTAACTACAAAAAAAAAACAGAACCTGAAAATTGCCTAAAAATTCAAACACTCTAGGAAAATCCCTCCCCTAAATTCACCAACGACCATAATCAGTGAACCCAACGAAAAGGCAGAAT
This sequence comes from Tillus elongatus, assembly GCA_964006375.1. NCBI lineage: Eukaryota > Metazoa > Arthropoda > Insecta > Coleoptera > Cleridae > Tillus > Tillus elongatus. The sequence goes on along the minus strand of OZ023263.1, from coordinate 99,505,048 downwards.
TCATGGCAGACATCTTACAATTCTCTTCAAACGACTCAACAGGCAATCACATCCATTAAATGGTAAACAGCGAAGTCGAAACCTTCCTGCAAAGAAAGAGAACACAAAAATCAAACCTGCTACCCCACTCGACTCAAATAATTAAACAGACAAGCAAGAAAAAACTATCCATCATAAACGCAGCTATAAAACTTTATTTCTCAAAAGCCTAGAAAAGGGTATGTAAATCAAAGAACCGTGTAAAAATCCCAAATACCCCACCAGCTACCATGCAATAAGTCTTCTCTCGACAATTTCAAAAATCGTTGAAAGAAATATACTCTCCAGAATTAAAGAACATACCAGTACCGAAAACATAATACGAGCGATTCGGTTTCAGAGAAAAGCACCAGACTTCATCAAAAATAACAAAGTACAACAAGAAGAACACAACGATAGGCCTTTTCATGGACATGGAAAAGGCCTTCGACAAGATATGGCATAAAGACTTGGTGAAGAAAATGCTGGACCTAAAATAGGTATACTGGACTCATGAAAATAGTAAACTCTGTGAGTGACCGTACCTTTGTAGTACAGATGGAGAACCACCAGTCAACAGAAACGTCAATTAGCGCAGGGGTGCCACATGACTCCAGAAAATAAGCTCCTAATTTACAAAACTGTCATCCGCCCATGCTTAACCTACTCAAATGCAGCATGGCGACATGCAGCCAAAACACACACAAAACAAAATATAAACAACGCAAAATATGAGACTGACTTCTAACGCCTCATGGTACATAAGAGACGCCAAATTGCACCGAGAAGCAGAAGTCCTAAGAACAGCAGAATTTATCATAGACAATTTAACATAGACAAACTATGATGCAAATATCGATTTTAAACACAACCGACCAAGGATATGCCTGAGATAGCAATATAATCAAAAACATGGCATCAATGCCACACTGACAATATACAACCGCCATTTTAATAAGCTCCAATATTAGACAGCTGAACGGGCTCAAAGACAAAAGTCTGGCCTAAGAAATGTTGGTTACTTCACTTGACTTGCAGAGTCAGAGAAGTTGGACCTTTTCTTCCTGAACAAACAGCGTACCTAGTCCTCGGACAGTATCGTAAACGCTTAATACTTATTACGATAATGACTAATACTAATTTGATTATTTTCTCTCAATAAAATTGTTAAAAAATCAAAGTTGTATTATTTTTTATCAATATTCCTAGTGGAAAAAAGCAGCTTCTGAGTATTTTCTTAAATGCGTGCTTTGGGTAACTATTTAAACAATGAAATTTCGTTAAACTATGTATTGTGTTATAAACTACAACATATAGTGTTTGTAGAAATACTGGAAAATAGTTTTTTCTGAAAGTTAAAAGATTTTTACCTTCTAACATATTTACATCCAAATTATATGTTTTTGGTAATAATTGGACAAATAAATTATTTAACAGGCCTACCTTATAAATGGTAAAACTGGAGAACCGTTTCATGACAAACCTATAAGTGGTAGCATCAGAAGTCAGTTGGGTGGAATAACTTTGAGCATGGAATCATTTGGCTTTGACATGGTGTTGTTTTGGACTATTGAGTGCACTACAGTTGACATGTACAAAAAACACTTTACTTTGGAAAGCGGTAAGTTATGCAGCTTTATATGTGTTTTAGTTTATCAATAGACATAAGCATTTTAGAGGAAAACAATTCAGAGTTTTGCATTCAAAAATTTGCAACTTTTATTCTACTCGAGAACTATTGCGAGTTATGTATCTAAAACTCCGTATAGTCTTCATTTTTTCATTTACTTTACTTGCAGGAACCTTTTTCGATTATTGTCAACAGTTTAATACGTCTAGTATAATAAAGCTAAATGCATTAAGTCAGTTTGATCAACCGCCTGGCCTTGAAGTCTACAGTTCACGTAAGTTTTTGTTATTATACCTGCTTTAACTTAAAATAATTTACTTACATCAGCTTTTTATCTTAGTAAGCAGGGCAAAATTAGAGTTTAACAACACAAAATCTCCAATGAGAGAAGTTATTGATTATCTTCAAAACCATCCGAGTTTTGATAAAACACATAGAGGGCAAGATGAAATCGACGAAGATGGTGTCGATTATAACAAGGAAATGAAAATACGAAAATATGGAACTTCAAGTTTTAGACACAAGACAAGCAATCCAGGAATCATTAAAGACTATAATATGGGAAGTAATATTGAAGATAGGGCGCCTACCATTAATGAACCGGTAAGTACTTCACATTTTGAGATATTATTTAGTGTTATCCATTATTATATTTTTAGAGTATCGATTATGATTGGACTCAGAGTCAAGGCGGCATTCTTAATACATATCCAGAAGAAAGAAGTCAATTCGATGGATTTAGTTCAGAAGCTAATGACAATTCTAACATGTTCGACCGAAAGCAACTATTAACCAGTGAAGACAATAAAAACAGCAGCCCACGCGATCCACGAAGTAGAGAAATTAAAGCGCAACAAAACGAAACTGATGAGAATGAAAATCAAGCATCATCAATTAAGAAAAACTTATCTGATAATAAATATGGCATTTATGGGTACAAGAACATTCGGCTAGCCAAGAACCGCTTGCTCCATGATCTAAACAACGTACCTTCAAACATTTTGAAAGACACTTATTTTAAAAACAGAGAATCTCAGCTAAGGAAATCTAGGTTTGAACAACGAGATATTAATTCCCACAGAGATAAAATTAGAGAAAACGCGGACGTTCAAAGTATAATTGATCGAGAGAAGCAGCTATCTGAAAATTTATCTACCACCTTGTGGGACTTGGAATCTGATAAGGAGGTTCAAGAAAAAGATAATGGTTACTATCGACACAAACGAGATGTTGATACATTCCACATAATGCGTAAAATTACATCTAGTGGTAAGAAAACATACATTTATTATTTTCTTTTACTTATATTTTTTTCCATGAGTCCATACATAAATTCATTTAGAATTCACTGTAGCCTTTTAGAGTTATTTGGCTTGTCTTGTTTAAAATTCTTTTCACACCACAGTGAGAAATAAAGCACCATGTATCAATTTGTGCAAGTCTATCAAATGATGTGACAGAAAATCATCAGATATCATTGATTTCCGGAATAAACACTATCTGCAATTGTTCAGTGCATCTTATGAGCACATTATCTGCATAGCCATTTCAGCTTCCTTTTTGCATAGTCTACAGTCAGCTTCCCTATATACTTCTTGATTTTGTGGAGATACATCCTAACAGTACCGTTTCCTGTCAGGTCAGGTCAGGTCAGGTACCCAACAATAATCTTCAGTTGCGCTCCACTAAAGCCCAGCATTACAGTAAATAGCCGATGATGCTTGGATTGTAGCAAGCATGCCTTGATGTTCCTGTCTGGTGCCGGTCTAGCGTACGCTGGTGAAGCTGCCGTCGCTCAGATGAGTATTTACAACAACCATCTCATTGATGCATTTCAGTTAATTGTGTGATATAGTTTGTGCCATTGCCTACAATAAGTATATCCTTTTTTGTGTGTGCTCTATCTTATATGTCAGTTAAATTTGCGTGACATATAGCGACTGCTAACGTCATCATCAGCAATGACCTGCCGATAAAGTCAGTGAACCTGGTGAACGCCACCATAGTGTAACCAATTTAAGTGAATATATTGAGTGTCATTTGTTGCCAGAAATATAACCTCATTATTTGTTATTTATTGTTCACGATTACTGACCTATAGGGTTGTCAAGCTGTAATCCGTGGTCATAAGGACATAAAACCCACGAGGTGGCTTTACCTCCAAGTGTTTAATTAAGTATACCTCAACCAGCCAGTAAAGTTTATTATTGTTTACCTTGTGAGGGGCGCTTCATATTTCTTACAATTTAATTCTGGAAGCTTGGTTTACTTGTTACGTAGGTAACAAAAATTTTAGACATTAATTTCATTGTTCAGGCCCCTCAGGCGAACTATTTTGAAGTTGATTAAATTATTATACCGGGTGTAAAGGGTTAGTGAGCTCACGGACCAGTAATTTGAGATCTGATGTTAATTAATAGCTAGTATTATTTGACACCTTTGATCATCCATATATTAGGTGGACCTAACTGTGTTTATATCGGTCCTTACTATGCTACCACTGTTACTGGATTTGTGAATATATGGGTCAATATTATATCTGGCATTATTATTTACTGACCATACCATTGATTTTTAGGCTATAAAACTACTAGACAATTAAAGTGTTGCTTAAGATCACGTTTTGCTGATTATAGAAGCAGTGTAGTGCAGATAACCACTCTGGTTATGCAGTACCGTATTTGATAGTTTGATTATTGATCTGGCACTTTGTGCGTTGTGATATTGATTCTAAGACCGAGCCATCATAGCTCCCCTCTTAAGTACTAATGACATCCTGAACCATGCCACGGGTTGCGGAATAGTCGCTACCATAACGCACTTGCTGCGTCAGCATTTCTTACATAATATGTATTCATTATTAAAATATTGTTCAGTACCGTAACTCACTTGCTGCATCAATATATATCGTATGAAATATTATTTAACATTTTGTTGACAAACTGTTCCTGCTGGATAGCCAGTTTAAATTATAAAATTAGGCCATTGAAAATAGGAAGTAGTTGCGTTAAATAAAGATTCGATTTATAGCCATATGCGCGGTTACACAGTTACGATAAGTATCATGAAAGATGCGTTCATTAAAAGGTATACCAGTAACAATGTGACAGGTCTTAAAAAAAGTATATTTTTTTAAGCATTTTCCCATTAAAATTAACATCAAAAACCTGATGTAATGATATAAATAGACAATGTGAACGTTTAAAAACCATCTAGAATTAAATAATATATGGCAAACTCGTAAAAATTGTAGGTAAACGTGTTCAAAAAATCACTATGTAAAAATGGGAGAACTAAAATGGATTATTTAGACCAAACTCCTTAATCTATATTATATTATACACAGAAAACTGAGGTTACTCACCACCTCATTAAAATCAATTGACCTAATCTGTGGACAAAAACGTAATTTTTAATAGTCAATCAGGTTAATCAGGCACTATATCAATTCTAGACGTAACGTACATGTCATGATTAGCACAAAGGGTGTCACAAATTTTGACGTTTGAGCAAATAATTTTTAAACCCGGTCAAAAATTCCACTGACCTGATTTGTTCAAGGTACACTAATTTCACGCAAAACCAGCCGCTCTCCAGGAAATTCTTCGACTTTGACGTTTTATAAAAAATTTCTGGTCAATTTTAGAAGGATAAAAATGTAATAAACATGGGTCATAGGTTCTTGATCTAGAACATGTCAATTTTGACGTTTCGAATCGCGACGACTTTGACGTTTTAAGGAGAACAACTGTATTTTCTTTAAAAGCTTATAACTTTTTTTTCTTTTATCGTAGAGATCCTGATTTTGGTGCATGTTTTTTTTATATGATATAAACCTGTGTACCAAATTTGGTTGCCATAGCTTTGTTACTTCTGGACATATAAAAATTTTCCAAAAGAAAAGACAAAATTTTCCGAGAAAAACTAGTCAGATTTTCTTGGCTGACGAATTGATCCAAGCCACTTGCGAAAGGAAGGTACTCACCATAACAACAGTCCTAGCCTGATTATTATAAAATGACATATTATGCCGTTCATGGAAATTTATCTGCGCCAATAATTCCGGACAATCAATGACATTGTGTATCAGTTTATATAGAAACTTGATTGAGTCAACTCTTCTTAGCTTACACAAACTGACGAATTCAAGGTGCTCAAGCAAAACAGATTGATCGAACCCCCTCTCCGGATAACGCCCAATTTCCTTAAACCACAGATATTTTAGGAACCTTCTCTGGACAGATTCGAGTGAGCTTATATGCACACTATAATATGGGCCCCAGACAAGCAGTGGCGTCTCCTGACCAAAATGTTCGGGTGTGCGGTAACGAATTGCTGTTAGTGGTGGTTTTAAAAATTATTAACACTAACTGTATATATATATATATATATATATATATATATATATATATATATATATATATATATATATATATATATATATATATATATATATATATATATATATAGTTTATTGTTATATAAATAGTACAAAGCATCTTACAAATAAGTCTAAACTTGTGGCTGCAAATGATGCAATTTTGACTAAATTTTAATCTAAATGTCAATTGTTCTAAAGTTCTGTCATCTGATTTCTAATCTCCAAAATTACCTCACTTCATTATTCATTATGTACCATTACAATTTCTAGAAATATGGATGGTACTTGAAATCAGTTTCTTCATTTTAATCAAAAATTTCTATATTTTAAAACTTGACTCAAATTAAATTCTACATATTTTTCAACAGAAACATTATTTATATATATATATATATATATATATATATATATATATATATATATATATATATATATATATATATATATAAACATATAAAAATTTAAACTGACCCCGGATATGGGTTCTAGGGGTCCTAGTTCGCGGTCATTTGCAAACAATTTTTCAAAATTCAAAAGTCAAGATCTCCCCATTAGCGAATTTTTTCTACGAAAATTTACTAAAATGTATTATAGTCTTTGATTCTAGAATACTGTGGTCTGTGTAAGCGCAGTCGTAATGTTTGTAAATAATGCTATCACAACGTTTGTTACACCGGCGTTCCATTCAATTCTCTTGAGCGGTATTTATACCGCTCACTGCAGTGTTAAAATCAATGCTATTTTAAACACATGGGTGGGAGACTGTATTGTATACCAATACAGCTGTATCGACTGAAGTGTTCGGAAATATCAACGCACACCTAACCCGAATTCATTCCCAGTTGCTATTGACATACTCATATTCTCTGAATGAAGACGTGGTACCTACTTCATTCCAAGTCACTATTAACCGACTATTTATGAAATCAAATAAGTAAATTAAATCGATTGTCATAAAATATGTAGTGTATTAAGACTAAGGGAAAAAGAAATAAAACATATTTAACTGTGCACATTTTAATTATATTTTAGGGTGTGCGGCGCACACCTAGATCACTAGGAGAAATCGCCACTGCAGACAAGAGATGCATATCGTAACTTGAAAAAAACAAAAGCACAATACAAAGCTTTGAGAGCACCAAAACATGTAAACGACCCACAGTTCCGCACTATAAATCCCAAAGACCTGTTACACTCGTTTACTATGGTGTTGATGTGTATGTCAAAGGACAGTTTCTTATCAAAGTGGACCACTAAGTCCTTCACAGTCTCCACAAGATCGATCACCAACCGACCCACAGTATACTCAAACTGAACAGGGAAAGCTTTACGTGTGAAAGTCATGACCTTACATTTACTCACATTTAGTTCCAATCCATTCTGTAAGCACCACTCATTGAGCAAGTCTAGATCTTCCTGCAGTCTAACGCAATAATCCAGCGACCTCACTCTCATAAGCAGCTTCAAGTCATCTGCATAGAAAAGTCTCAGCACACTTAAACTACTGTCCAAATCATGGATAAATAATAGGAATAATAGCGGCCCCAGATTAGAGCCCTGAGGAACGCCCAAAGTAGCAGTGAGCTCAGAGGACCTGAACCCGCCATAGCTAACAAATTGAACACGATCACTAAAATAATCCCCAAAAAGATATAACATGCTATCGCTGAATCCATACAAACCAAGCCTTCTCAAAAGGACAGAGTGATCGGCACAGTCAAAAGCCTTCACAAAATCTGTGTAGACAACATCAATCTGACTCCCAGCATCAATGCCGTCTAAGACTCACTGAGTGAAAACGGCCAAGTTTATGACAGTTGACCTGCCCCTCACAAATCCATGTTGACAGGGTGATATCAGTGTATTCACATAGCTGTAGATACCCTCGTATACGACCATCTCGAAGATCTTAGCAAAAATGCAGAGTAGAGCTATCGGACAATAGTTGATGACCAAAGATACATCACCAGTCTTAAATATGGGGCATATACGTGCCAACTGCCAGATCCCAGGAAACCGACCAGTGTTCAAACATAAATTAAATATGTAATAAAGTGGAACAACTAAAACACCAGTGCAGCCTTTTACAAGGAAAGACGGAAACTGATCTGGGCCAGACGTCATTTTACTGCTTAATTTTTTTATAGCTTATGGAGATATGTGAAACTAAACCAGACGGTTTAACCGACTTTGTGATAAGAATAATTGCGATTAGGTTGGTTACGCATTATATATTCATTTAGAAGACATTTTTATTAGCCATTACGATGCTGCCAAGGCGTTCAAGGCATCCATATTGAACATATCCTATATTAAGATTGATGTGTTTTTTTTAATTTTAATTTTTCTCATTATCAAGAATTAAACGGGACTGGTTTTTAATTTTTTAGTGTGTTGTAGTTCATCAATCAGATGAATTTTTTTACAGAAGTTTTAAAACCATAGCATTTCCGTATAGAGAATATCTTTCAAATTAGGTATCACAATCCCCTACTTCCTATTTAAAAATTTGGTGGTTTCAACTGTCGCTTGAGGGGAGTTGAATGTATGCGTGAAGTTTTCACGTTGCTAGATGTCACTTTTTAATATATAATTGACACATTGCGGGATTTTTATAAATATGCATCATAATTGATATACTGAGTTCATTCCATTTGGCTGTTCCACACTATATAGCTTACATATAACATTTTCTGTTTATTTTCAGGAGCTGTGTTAAAATCATTAAATGCCACAGGCAATACCATTGAAATAGTTTTCATTACCTATTGGCAACCAAAGAAGACTGACTTACGTGAAGCTTTAAAAAACGAAATGGAATTCTGCATAAGAAGTAGACTCGAAAAAGCTGCATCAGGTATTTATTCCACAGATTTTTTATGTTGACAAATAATAAAATATAATTTAACGTTCTAGATCAAAATCATGTTTACCAGAAAACTACTGTGGAAGAGCAGAAAGCTCTTTTTGAGCGTGAGTGCGAAACAGAATTGGAAAATCTAAAAACAGATTTTGGGTATTTTGAAGATATTAACCAATTAAGTTTAGGACAGATGACCGTATATCGGTTAAGATTAGAATGTTATTGTGACATTATAAATCCAGGCGAGAGGTGTGCCAAATTCTTACCAACAGAGTCCCAGAACTGGCCTTCATATCTTGGAAAAAATGAAGATGGGATGTCAAAATCCAGAAATCGAGCTTCTAAATAATAAAGAACGCATATACGCAAAGTCGAGACAATTTAATTTAAATAACAATATAATTTTAGAGTCCAAAGTGGGTGACTCTTTCAACAAAGCAGTATTTGGCAGAGAAAATGAACAGACAGGCCTTAAAGATCGAAGATGCAGGATATCATAGAAAAAAAGTATTTTTATATAGGACCCTTGTCTTCTATTTGGTTTATTTAGTAATCACAGCACTTTTTAAATTAAACGATCTAACATGATATTGAGACGGTACGAATTTGAGTTGTTTTAGCAATGGTTTCATGATAGTTTTTATTTATAACTTATATAAGATTGTGAAAAATTTTAAAGATTTTATTGTTCACAAAGTAAAAGAAAAATGTATAAAAAACGAAATGTTTATATGATTTAAAAGGGAAATTGAAACGTTAAATCCAGCTAATACGTACATCTACTTCCAGACAAGCTACTCCATGTAACTGATTCTTGAAAGTTTCAAAGGTGATTTCGTGGTTATCAAAAAAATTTTCACAAGGTACGCTTTAAAGGGCAACTTTACTGCACTATATGACTAAAACTTTTGCAAATTGATTGTCAGCCGTTTTAAATTGGTTTGGTTGAAGCAGACTTTAATGACTTTAATTTCTAATTAAGTGTTCCATATAGTATTAATTTTATTCCAGACTACAGCTTCAATCAAAATATTTGGAAAGTTGGGTAGACATTTTACTGAATAATTATGTATTGCTTGTATAAAAATTCAATAGCTTTAAGCTAAAGGTAAGGTGATCAGTTCACTAGCTGGCTCATTTTGTATGACCTGCATGACCATGTTAAAGTTGGAGTGAAACTATTGGGCATTTGTATAGGGGTATGAAGGCGGAAGTTACTGTATAATGACAATGATGATTGATCATTCGTCTTAAATTGCACCCTAAAACCACAGGGTACTCAGCAGAAATAAAAAATCAAATTCCCTGACATTTCCAGGCCCAAGTGATTTTTTCATAATACTCGTAGTGAACAACACACATCTCTGAATACTTTTTTACCAAAAAAATAATAAAAATTTTGAATTTCTAAAAATCATTATCAAAAACATAAATATCGTTAAGTCTGTTAACTAATACAGAAACGTGTTAAATTTCTACCTGTCAAATTACTAAATTACTACACGTTTTTGCGGTAGCGGTAACTACTTAAGAAAATCATTATATGAATTATTGAAAGTTTGCGTCAGCTTATCGTTGATTTCTATATTACCCACTCAAAGATTTTTTACACTATCATACACAATGAGTTGCAATGATAAACTTCTGTCTTCTGGATTACAATACAAATGCCCATATACAAATGCCATATATTTACACCCCAACTTCAACTCTATATTATATGATTATAAAGGTTAAAATATAATAAACACATTCACGCATCTTTACGCGGCCAATAGCTAGAACCCATTTTGCATTTTATGCATTCAAGGAAGTGCATTTTCAAGTGAGATAAACGAATGATACATGTTTGAGATAAGGAAGATACTATATTATATTGCCGTATGACATGTTGCACGTTCATTGGCGGTTTCAATTAATGTACTAAACAGCAGCCCTTGGAAAAAATATATATGTAAAAAATTCATATAATATAAATATTTGAAATCAAAATAAAAATAAATCTGCTAGTGACACAATTTTACAAATATATAATTTCCAGGTCTACTGAACAATTTCCATGACATTTGAGCAAAATAATGACGGTACCCAGCGACCTGGAAAACCTGGAAAAAGCAGGGAATTTGAAATAACCCCACAAATATCAGGGAAATTTGTGATTTTGCTCAAATGTCAGGGAAATTATTCAATGGACCCGGAAGTTATATGTTTGTAAAATTCCGTCACTAGCACATTCATTGTTATTTTGATTTCATATATATTATATGAATTTCTTTCACAATAATATTTTCCTACAATGGCTGACAATTGGTATATTAATTGAAACCGCCAATGAACTCAGCACATGTCACATGCGCTGATATGAATATGGCGTCTTCCTCATATCAAACATGTCTCATTCGCTCATATCACTTGGAATGTTCTTCTTTGAATGCATAAAATGCAAAATCCATTTTAGTTATTGGCGGCGTAGAGCTGCGCTGTGAATGTGTTTATTCGACTGTAACCTTTATGACCATGTAAAATAGAATTAAAGTTGGAGTGAAAATATTGGGCGTTTGTATAGGGGTATTTATGTCGTAATCTACAAGAGAAAACTTTAATATCGCAACACATTGTTTATGATAGTTTAAAGAAATTAGCAAGAGTGGGAAATATAGAAATCAACTATAAGCAGAGGCAGTATGTCAAAAATTCATATCATGAATATATAAGAATTCTTGATGAAAATCCAAAGACAATGTTTAAGATGAGCAAAGCAGAAGTAAAAATGAAAGATAAAGCACGTAGAGAAATATCACATTTAGAAATGAGGAAAAAACATATTAAATAAAATGCAAAATATGAAACTGAAGTCTTAATATCCAAAATTACCGCATTGAGAAAATATGTATGAATAATTCCTACTATCTTATTTCAATGTGGTTATTACGATTGGCTTTTTTTTTAAGTAAATATATGAGATGTGAGTTATTATTGTTTGTTTTTTTTACTTTATTATATTGAGTGAGGAGACGTGTTTTCATTTGAATGCTTGAAGATTAGTTACAGTATGGTTGTTGTGGGTCATTTAGATTAAAATAAGTGAAACTGTGTTAAGTAGTTACTGCAAAAACATGCAATAGACTCAGTCATCTAATAGGCAAAAGGTTATCACTTTTCTATACTAGTTCAACAGAATTGTGTTTTTGATAATGTATGTCTTAAAAATAATTTTTGTTCAGAACTTTTATTTAGTTTGTTAACAAAAGTATTCAGAGATATGTGACTTTCATTTCGAGGATTGTGAAAAATGCATTCGAGGGGCCTGGAAATGTCAGGGAATTTGATTTTTGATTTCTGCTGGGTACCCTGAACGAATTTCCCTGACATTTTAGAGGTTCTTTCAAATTCCCTGATTTTTCCAGGTTCTCCCAGTTTTCCAGGTCGCTGGGTACCCTGAACCAGCAGAGTTAGCAATAAACATCAACAATGATAATTATATTCTTCGAAAGCAATTCATAATGAACGACGCCTACTTTATTGGGGCTACGTCATTCTTTCCCCTTCTTAGTGTTAACGTAAAGGCACTTGTTTCTATCACCGGTAATAATCTGGGACACAAACAGCCCATGTTGTTGACTATTTAGCTAAAAGGTACAAATGCTGGATACCTACATTAATTTTGTTATTTTCAACCAAAACATGTGCTATTAATGCACCCAATTTTTTAACTTTCCGCATGTAAATGTATTAGGGTAGACTGGTCACAATCCATCATACTGGCCAATTCCAGAGTTTTGGCATGTATTATCATGAATAAATGCGTTCAAACTCTTTTTGTCAAAGTCATATAGTCTTCCTTAAATATGGTAAATTGTTCATGTCAAAATGGCCCTTTTTGAAACGAGAAAACTTTTTTTGTGTTGTTGTTTCTTTAATGGCGTTCAATTACTAAACAGCACAAATTGGTTTAGTGGAAATTGAACAAATTGATAAAATGGAAGACTATTCAGTTAAACAATTGTATAACATTAAAACAACTTTTATTTGTACAAAAAAAATAATTTTCAAAGCACTCTTGTCGTAAAAACCAAAAAGCTACGAACACATGAATCAATCAGATATTTAATTTTCCCTTCATTGTTTACTTGTTTCGTTTTATTAATTGCTTAAGGTATCAATGGCATAATCTTAAAACATGTACATATTAAAAAGATGAAAGTGATAAAGAATTAGGTATATTAAAAAACTATTAAATCAAATACACAGTTTTTTTTTGCATAGTCATGCAGATATAAAATTGACCTATGACTTTATGTGTTTATTTATAAAATATTAATTATTAAGTTTTTCGTTTCACAGAAACACAACCAAACATAAAAATGAGAATGTTTAATATTTTAATGTTTTTTAAATGTATTCTATACGTTATAGTTTTAAAGTTTGACAAAGTTGAAAGAATATATCATCTGAATAACTTACATGCATGAGTACCTAAAGATACCTACTTATGCTTGTCTACTCAGTGACATCAGACTAAAAATGTTATTTTGGCGATTATTTTAAACAAAATTGCTTCGAATGTATTATATGCATAATTTGAATAAGTTTGTAATATACATAAGAGAAAAATAAAGAGTAGTTTTCTAAACAGTTGTAAATGTGTTTTACTGAATGCCTATCAAAACTTTTTACTACCCCCTACTTGAGTGAGATAGGAAGGTATATTGGCCCGATAACTTGCAAATGGCTCCATCTGACCTGAGTCCCTTTGGTATCTGAAATACCCAGGATGAGTAAATGGCCCCCTTTGAGGGAGTGTGAAAACCCGTCAGGCTAAAGTCGATAATAATAATTTATTTTTAGGTTGCCCTTCGAAGAAGCCTACAACTTTGGTAACTGGTTATTGGACATGCTGCAAGATCTCTGAGTACTTTTAAGGATTTTGTGTTCAGATGATTGCACATTTCACAGTGACAGTAGACTTAATAGGCACAATATGTACTATTGGTCGCAAACAAATCCGCATTAAATTAATAAAGTGCAACATCAGGGCCGTTGGTCTATTAACGTTTGATGTGGTGTTGTCAGTGGACATATAATTCGACCCTATATTTTCAATACACCATTGAATGGGCAGCTATATTTCGATTTTCTGGGAATGAATAGCCACTGTTGTTGAAAAATTTACCTCTAACGACTCGTCACAATTTGATTTTCTAACACGATGGCACATTATTGTTCAAATGTGAGACATTTTTTAGATCAGGCGTTTCCTGGCAAATGGATAGGAAGAAGTAAGTTTCCTTGGTCAGTTAGGTCGCCTGATTCTAGTTCTTTTTCGATTTTTATTCATGGTTTTTATCTCATTGCGTCGGTATGTTATTTACTGAACTTCATCTGCTATTTTATTGTTGCTACCTTGTTATCAAGAGGTGGTAATTCTAGTTCCAACTTCGATCGCCAATATCTACCGCTAGACAAATGATATTGCACTGCTGTTTTCACTGGTGGTTTTATTCTTTTGTAGCCCATTCTACTGTGTTATTATTAATATACAATTCCATTTGATTTTCTTTAGAAAACAGCAACATAACCTCACTATTCAAACAATGCCCTCTCTTGGTGTATGTAAGATATAAAGGAAGCCTGGAGTAAGTGCAAAGGGTAGACCAAGCAAAGTTCTTTCCAACGAGTCCAAACTCATCAAGTTACATCGAGCCAAACCGCAGTAATTAGCAATTGAAAAAATAAACATTCAACGATTCCCCACCACTTTATTTTTTTAAATATAAAGTAAGCGGGACAAAAAATAACATCCATGGATCGGCCAATACTCTGTGTGTGTCATAAGTACTAGTTAGTTGACGAAAATGTGATGATAATCGCAATTTTCCGACCAGCAGTGGTTCTTAGGGTAATTTTAGAAACTTGAAAATAATTTTCAGAGATTTATCACGGCAACTTTTTTTATGACAGTTTTTTTCCCGAAGCTGCACAGTGAACCGTTCCTGAGAAATGGCCAACGACCATTCTAATTTGCCCACCCTGTTCATTAGGGCGGGCCGTTCGTATTTGAGGGAAAAAAGGTTTCATGGTAAAACGTTTGATGGATTTAATAGGACTTAAAAGTTACATATTATTAGCAAGCTGGTAATGCGAAAAATAGTTTGAAAAATTCCTGATATGACTTTTAGCTCCCTACTCACAATCAAAGTTTTCTAATTATATGGTAGGTATATACCATGTAGTACCTTTTTTTTTGCCAACTTATGTTGTAATCATTGTAAAATCAGGTACAACATTTTCGCCGAGACATGATTTGTTGAGTAACAAAAACCAGCTTTTCAAACTACTAACTTATTATAACCAACTATTTTATAACACCACCATCAATCTAAATGTTTCTCTCTATTGCTAAATGTCTATAGTTTATTCTCGCCTCTTAATTCACACTACACTAATTCACTTGGTAGGTATCGAGAAAAACTTCTTTTTTTCCTTTAACATCAGTCTATTTCCGCGACTATGGTGAATAACCGACGCCAGGGCGCAATTTCACCTTACTATCTCGAAAATTTTGCCGAACCCTTGCCTCTCTGTAAGGAGGACAGATATATTTAACGTGCCCAACATCGCATGGACATGGAACCGACAGCTTTACACCCCCTCCGAAGAGCGGAATGTGCAGACATTCAACTTGCTCAAATCCAATGCCACAACCTCAGTTGATGTTAATTGTTCAGTATGTACTGAAAAAGTGAAAAAAGTAAACCCAAGGGATCGAACCCGGCATCATTCGGTTCAGAGGTACACGTCATTACCACTAAACCACTGAGGCTCTTCGAGAAAAACTTAACACTTTGAAAAAGTAAGAAGCTCCTTTCTTGCAAGAAGAGTTTCTTTTAATTTCAAACCATCCAGAAGCGTGAACACCAGAACTTTCAAGTTTTTGTCTGGATCTTGGGTCAAAATGTATAGTCTTCAAAATTGATTGGCTGTAGTGAGCTAACGAGAATGTACCAAGGAGAATATGCCAACGAGAATGTGCTAACTTTTCTAGATGTTGATTTGTGAGTTCTACAGGAAAAATCCAAGAAGCCACTGCTTGGCAGATCTCAAGTACCTATTTTTTATGCGTGTTCAATTTTCAAATGATGCTTGTTCAAAATCGAACATGTTTTCTGGTACTGGTTCAGAAATTGTCACTGGATTTTTTTCGCAGGTGGTCAAAGCTCTTTCAATAGGGTCGGAGTATTCTCGGGGTCCAGATGTGCAACCATCTATACTAGTAAACAAATGCCCTAATAGTGGTGCGTGTGATAGGCAAATGAACCACTCAAACCATTGGGGAACAAACCAGTTTCAAATATGCGTCTTAATAAGTTTTTCGGGCTATTTCGCAAGTAAAATCAAACTGTTATCTGTCAAAACTGACGGCACATGATTTTGTTTACCAAGAATGTTTTCAAAGCACACTTAATTAATTTTCAAAACGAGATTAGGTGATTGTGTATTCAATCTATACCACCAAATTTTTAAGAACGTTTATCTCGAACAGTTTTATTGGGATACAACACAATGCTTTTTTTTAAATTTTATGATTATCTTCATGTATTGTTAGATTTGAGATAAAAATTCAATCAAAAAAGTTATGAGTCATTATCTGTTGGTCAGGGGCAGTTTCCGCCCTTAGATTTCCTGGTCTCCACATCAAATTTGCAACATAAATACAAAATTGTATTATATTCGAGTGTACCAAATTTGAAGAGAATCGATTCACAACAAAAAGTTACCAATAAAAAATAAATCTTTTTTATTTTATTTGAGACTGTAGGTTAGGTTAGGTTTGAATGTGAGTGGGCCATACCGGTCCCTCCACCGCGACCATAAGGTCTATTGTGGCTATTGAGACTGTAACTCCGTTATTTTTGAGTTTTCAAAAAATGCTATAGGAGCTTGTGGCACTAATTTGTTGAGTAGCATAACCCCCTGAATTTTTTGCTCATCATTTCTGAACACCCATGTAGGTGTTCTATTTAAGAAAAAGTGCTTTTGCAGTGTGAACATTTTAATGCTGCCAGGGAGATAGCAAGTACACATATACCCGAAAGCAATTTCAATAAGATACCAGTTTGAGACCGGTCAGTTTTAAAATCAAATAGTGCTGCAAATTGAATCATAACTTCCACATCGATGTGATAATCGACTCTTTTAGAAAGACTCTCCCATCCTCACCCAACATCTCTAATGCCCACATACAGAAATCAAGTCGTCGATTAAAGTCAGCATCTCAAAGTTTTTGATTTAATTGGATATGGTAGGGATGAAATTTGTGTTTTCTAATTATTCTGCCAATGCTCTGCCTGCTCAAGGCCGTTTCCTGACCGACTTTGAGTTGGCTTATGTGGGGATTTTCTATAAGGGATCCAATGACCACAACCACATTTTCTTCATTTCCGGTAATTGGACTCGGTTTATTGGTCTTTTCATATGCTATGTTTCCAGTTCTTCGAAAAACTCCTAACAATATTTCAAAACTTCTTCTGGATAGATGATGGTTAGAATCATATCGATTCGTTCCTGTATAGGATACGTTTTCATTTCAAACACAATAAGTTTAGAAATGATAAAATTACAAAAGAGAGTAGCGATATAATTGAAGAATTAGGAGTCGTGCAGTAGGTAATCACAAATAAGAATTGACAAATGTCACAGGCTATATGTACAATGAAGTAACCATATACGTTATATATATATATATATATATATATATATATATATATATATATATATATAATTAGGTTTTGAACTTCAGGAGTTTTGATAAAAAATAATATTGCTTACAAAGCTGGTCGCACGCTCTGGGTATGCTTGTGCTTGGATTCTGTCTATGCGGCAGAAGCGCGGGTTCGGCGTCCAGCCAGTCTGATGCAATTGTGCTATTGTGGGATCGGCCTAATAGCAGATAACTATCTGGTGACGTATTTTCTCCACCTTTAATGTGAAGGACGTCCTCGTTTTTTTTTTTACTTGAGTCTTCTGGTGTTGACCGTTTCTTGGGTTTCTGTTGATTGATCATCTTCCCGATACTCTGTCTGAACATGTAGCACAGGATGACCAATATGATGATGATGAGTGAAGCAGTTAGTCCCATATCGGTCGAATGTACCAAGGGATGTAGTACATGATGATGGTCTATTTTTTCCAGCTGGTTTCTTAGTTCTTTAATCTTCTTAAGGTGTATTCAATTGAATCAAACGATGTGTTGAGGTTGTTGTATCGGTTGTACCTGTTTCTGATATCCAGGAGGTATTAGAACTTGTGTTTACATACGTTTCACCATTTGTTGTTATTTTGCAGTTATTCTTGTTGGCTATGAGGGTGTTATATTGATAGTTGTCTGTCTGTCCAATCTTAATGAACATTCCTCAGAGACGCTGGTCTTCTGATTGGTAATAAGTAGAATATTTCTGTTGTGTAGTTGAACCGATGCACTATACACTATAATAAGAGTTGCTTCTGGTAACGAAGAGGCATGTTGTGATTTCGTCTAGTTTGCATCTCCCTTCGTGTGGTTGATCAGAATATAGTATTGCTTCTTCGACAGATGTGCAATGTTCTGTAGTCCATAGATTGTTCTGAGGTGTCTCCAAGTATAATGAAGTGGGTGGTACAAGGACTCTATTATCTTGAGGGGTTGGAATAATTCGGAAATACGATCCTGGTGTGGGATGTAAGATAGGATGTTTTAGGAGACAATAAACAACTGTATCTTTTACGGGCAAGACATAAAATTTGGTGAACTCAAAAATATTGAAAATGTGATTTTGATCGAAGCTAATTAATTCATTGTTATTATAAATAAGCTCTAAATGCTCTCTAATAACTTTTAGGTCTTTAGCAGTAAATATCTATGTTTGTTATTTGATTAAAACTAAGTGAAATTGTTCGTTGCAATATTTTGTTATAGTTTTGAAGAAAGGGCTATTTAAAATTATACAATGGCTTAATATTCCGCTTCTCGTTGCATCGTATCTAAACCTATTTTTAGTGAGTCTAAATTTTTATTAATTGATTCCTGTTCTTCTTCGAATCGCTGAGTCATGAGATTAGCAATGAATTTAGATTCTCTAACTGGACTATTATTTCGTCTTCGTTAGCGCGTAATAAATTTATGTTTTTATTAATCTCTTTTAGATCCTCCCTGATCTAAATTTCCAGTGATCATTTTATGACAGTCTGAATCGTCTTATGGGACCTATTTTATTTCTATTATGGCTTAATTTCAGCATTTCGTTCCTTAGAATTCCTAATTGACTGTTTAAAGTTCGGGTATAATATTTGTTAATTGAATCAAATTTAATTTGACTAATTTGATAAACATTGTAAAATAAGTGGTTATAATTTTCCTCTAAGAGTGTAAGGTTAAAATAAAGTAAAATATATGATAATAATTGAGAATTTTCGCCATCCCAATATAGTCTTTAAAATAATCATTCGTTTGGATTGGCTGAAGTTGAAGGGGCATGATCGTCTTCAGACATAGGTACAGGATTCTGTAAAGAAGGCAATTTCTTTTTAGTTCTTTTGGTCTAAGTAAGGTGTTTGTTTTCTTGAATGGGGAAGAAGTAACTTGTTATGTGGTAAGTGAACTGGATAAGAATGTATTTTATAAAGAGGGTCCGCCTTTCGGACTTGTGGTACTCTTATAGCAACGTTTTTCTCATTTATTTGAATATTTTGTTCTCGAGTTTCGTTCGTTTTCTTGAGTCGCTCTGTTTCTTTTGGTTTTTGATAAATGGCGTTATAAAACGCAACTATTTCTATCAAACGTTTATTGTTATATTCTTCAAAGACTGTTTGATGTGGATCGATAGGACGTAAATCATCGTACTGGCCATAAAAAAGGTTAAAAGGAGACTGACCCGTTAAAGAGTGTATCGATTGATTATAAGGACACGTATTTTATCTAATAATGTTGAGTGTAAACATTCTACAGGTGAATTTGAATTATGATTTTGAGGGGTAGTGATGTGTAAATTGATCTTAAATGGGGAAAAGAACTCTTCGAGTACAGCATTTTCGAATTATCGGCCAGAAGCTGCGACCATTTTAGAAGGATAATTATGGTGAGAGAAGAAGTGACGTAGTTTGTTGACTATAGACAGGGCCGTAGTATCGATGATGTAATATGCCTGTGCATATTTGCTAAATAAGTCGATTGTTGTTAAGAATTTGCAATTATCGACGCTGAATACATCAAGATGTATAACCTCGAAGGGTCTGGAAGTGACCAAGGGTCCTTGAAATGGTGGTTTATAAGGGTTCCGGTCATAATTTGCTTGTAAACATATCTCGCATTTATTTATAAAGTCATTAATTTGAATTTTCATGTTTGGCCAATAAAATTTAGTTCTTAATTGTGCATACGTTTCATTAATGCCGTTATGATTTTGTTCGTGAATTTTCCCTTTTTGTTCTTGAATTTTCGTTACGTCTTGTAAGTGACTTGTACATTTAATTATTTTAACAGAACTATTGAAAAAGAGTGGAAGCTATTAATATAAAGTAATGTTCAAGTTGTGGGTCCAAAATACTATGCCGTAATTATTATTTGGATTAATATAAGATTTGAAAAATTCAGTTATTTGCTGTAATTCATGTAAATCATGTGGCGTTGAATGTACACTCTATATCGTTTATTTTTAAATATGGTATCTGTCTTTATTTCGTTGTTAACGCTATAAAACATAACTATATGATATAGGCATATTAAAAACAGGATTTTCGGCAGAGTCGGAAGATTGTTCGTCTTGTTGAATGTTAAGTCCTAGTTGTTTAAGATCGTCATCAGTTATTACCCTAAGTTCCGATGGATCTAAATTATTGACTATTGACGCTAGATCGTCGTCGTCTTCAACTGCGTTATTTCGACGCGAGATAAGGCATGAGCTACAACATTTTCTTTGCCTTTCTTATATTTTATATTATAGTCATATTCTTCTAATTTTAACCGCCATTTTACTAACCGTGAATTTGGTTCTTTAATGGAAAATAACCATAGTTTATGACCCGTCTCGATTGTGAATTTATTGTCAAAGAAGAAGGGCCTAAAATGTTTGGTATTTTCAACTATTGCCAAAAGTTCTTTTGCTATTGTTGAATAGTTTCTTTTTGCGGAATTTAGAGTACGACTATAATAAGCTATGGGCTTGTCATTTTGTGACGAAACACCTCATATAGCGATATTGCTAGCCTCTGTAGTTAAGTGGAAACTTTTATTAAATTCAGGATAAGTCAGTATTGGGGAATTTGTGATTAGGTCCTTTGCTTTCTTAAAGGCATCAATGTATTTGATATGTTTTATGTCAATTGTGGAATCTTCGTAAGCCATTATGTTAATTGGACCACGACTTTTGCGAATTTTTTAATGAAATGTCTGTAATAATCTATAAAGCCAAGAAATGATTTATTTCTTTTTGAGACTTTGGTAGAGGATAATTTTGTATGGCTCTGATCTTATTCAGATTAGGTCGGATTCCTCAGGTAGTGACCACATGTCCTAGAAACTCGACTTCCTTACGGAGGAATTCAGACTTGTCTAGTTGTATGTTGAGGTTGACTTTTTGTAATTTTGAAAATATCTGTTTTAGATGTACTAAATGTTCTTGTAAAAATTTGGAAAAAATGACCAAGTCGTCCATGTACACGAAACAAGATTTATAAAAGAATTCCCTAAGGACATTATTTATTACCCGCTGGAAGGTACCGAGAGAATTACGCAAGCCAAAGGGCATATGCATATATTCATAGTGTCCATTGTTAACGCTAAAAATCGTGTTCTCAATACTGTTTTCACCTAATTCAATTTGGTGAAAACCTTGGGCAAGATCAAGTGTCGTGAAATACATACATTTACCTAAACTATCAAGTATCTCATCTATTCGCGGTAAAGGGTATTTATCGTTAACGGTTTTCTCATCTAGCTTCCGATAATCGATAACCAAACGCCATTTTCGTTTCCCCGATTGATCGATACGTTTCGGTACAATACATTCAAGTGATGCATAAGGTGATAGCAATGGTCTAATAATTTGACTGTCTAATAATTTTTGTATTTGATCTTGAATTTTTATTTTGAGATTATAGGGGTATCGATATGATTTTACGTATACAAGTTCATCTTTTGTTCTTATGTCGTGTTTAATAAATTAGTAAATGTAAGGTCACTATTTTCCTGGTAAAATATGCTCTTATATTTGTGACAAAGGGAAAATAATTTTGACTTTTCTTCTGGATTAAGATGTTCTACTCTTAATTTATCTAAAATATTCAGTTGATTTTGTTTTATAGGCTCATTTAACTCGTAGTGATTCTGATTGGGGGTGACTTCGATTCGTGCGTTAAAATAAATCTGAACACTATTAGGTGTATTTTTTGTTATAGGAATTGTAAAAATACCTGAATGCAAAGTAACTATAGCTTCGTCTACGGTTACAGTCTTCTCAGGTAGTTGGGTAATTAAAACTGTTCCATTCTCTATGTTAACTGGAATTTTTATGTGATTTACACATATTTGTTTAAAAGATTTAAAATTTAATGGGTTGAGTTCAAGATAAAATGGAATTTCAATTTTGCCTAATTTTATAATTTGTGTTTCATAATTAATGTGTGCCTTAAGTTTCGGAAATGGGCCGAACCAATTAATGCATTAAAGCGATCGTACCATTGCATAACGTGAAAATCAAGTGGAAATTTGACACCATATTCCTGTAATAAGGGGTATTGAATAGTGTCGATACCTTTGGTAATTTTTCCAACAGATTTCATGACGAAAGGTTTTTTGTAAATAAATCTCTATAAAAACTCGGAAGCCAGACCTGGATTAATAATAATATCCGAGGTACCATTATCGATTAGAATTATAAGGTCGAAAGATGGAATACAGAGAAAGGGTAGTTTAGGCTGTAAGGCAATGTTATTCAAGTCCACCTTTATAGGTTTTCCGAGGCAGCATTGTGAACATCCTGATCCTCCTCATATTGATAAGCTGATTCGTTTATTTCCTCATTATAAGGATTTCATCATCCAGGTAATTCTCAGCTGTTTGTTGGAAATAAACAGGCTCTTGTTCATTTTTTTGATCTGAATGGTTAATATTTAATTGAGGAATAAACTGATTTGGACGGGGGCGATTATTGGTATTACTTGTCGAAAGCAACATTGGTGTTGGTTGAGATGTACGGTGTCCAAAAACTTGAGAATTAGTTGGGTAGTCCTATGTTGTTGAATGAGCCTAATATTGGAGATCGATCTGCTAGTAAATTGTTGACTGACAGGTGGATGTTGGTAATAATTTTGTTGAGGGGTGTTTCTGAACTTCGGGTAAAAGTCATTTGTCATTTTCTTAGTCACATGTGGTTTTTGTGGTTGACGAAAATGAGCTTCGTCTTTGTCTTTAATGACCTTTAGAAAATTTACTTGCATTTGCTCATTGTCAATGCGGTGACATTCGAGCAGTGCCGTTTCTAGATTGGGGATATTTAAAAGACGGAAGTCACTATTATATGGCTAAATAATGCCAATTTTAAAAGCAGTGGCAGCCGCTGTTTCGTACTGTTTTCATTGTACGTTTTTATGACTTCGTCAAGTGCCTGTAAATATGCTCGTTGAGCATTTTTTGCTTGTGGTGAATAACATTTGAGAAAAATTACTATAGTTTTGAAACAGTTGAACGCAGAAAAACAAACCTGACAGGTTGTCATAAAAAATTTTGTAAAATGCAAAAATGTGATAATATACGTGATTTTACATTTAAAATAGAAAAGTTGATGGTCATTTTTGGTGAAACCTGAAGTACTATGACCTTCAGAATGGGTGCCATGACTACTATAAATCTAAACTTTTTGGCTTCAAAACGGGCAACTACTCTAGATGTTTCTAGGAACATGTTCCGTGGTAAGCCCTATATTATACTGCTTGTCCTTGTCAATGATAATAGTCAAGAGTTTTTTCTTGTGCTGACTTTGGCTTATTGGTGAAAGGGAACTACTTTCTGACCACAATAATTATTTATGACACTTCGATTCATACTAGCTTTACCTATTTATTTCAATTTTTATAACCAACATGGTAAATGTGAAATATTTTCATAATAAATGAAAAATTCAATATGTTACCTCGAATACTATACACTTTTGATACACTTAGGACTTACTTAATAAAATATGAAAAGCATTAAGTAGGACATCTAACTATGTAAAAAAAAACGTTGTGTTTCCGTTAGAAAAGTTGCTAACGGATTCTCAGTATAAAAAAATGCAAGATTGTTAACACGAGATTAAAGAACATTGTTCTCTGTATCAGTCTGCTATATCTCTTAGGTCTAGGGTTGAAACGTTGAGACCTTAGATATACGATTTTCAGCGAGATTTCGGTAGTAAGCAGATTGAGGCCCCGCAATCGAGATACAACAACACAACCTATCCTTATCCACCGCTCTAAGCAGTATGCAGATTGGGGCCTTACAGCTCATTTCCTTTCATATTACCTTAACCCCTTGAAAATGGCTCCGAAACAGGAGCCGAAACTACGAGTTTTAATAAATTCTGAACAAATTATATCTCTCACTAATGACCGCGGAAACCTTATATATAATATATATTGAAATTCCCGCCCCCCCTCTCTTTCTGTTTGTTATTTACGTAATTTCGACCTATTATTTTTTGAGACACAAAACAAAAATATTTACTGTTAAATGCAACTCAATAAGTACCACCATTTGTAGCACAAACAATACATAATCTTACCTTGGATTATTTTATTTACAATTGAATAATTACCTGATTTAAGTTTCCAGTGATCATCGTGTTAGGACTTCAACTTGTGAGAAATACCCTGCCTAAACATTTTTTCTATCGCACAGTTTATTGCTGCACTAGGGGTGAAGGATTAGAAAGAAAAAGCAACTCTCGACTTAACATGATTTATTGAGTACTTTCAAAGTGAGCGTAACATTGTAAAGGTAATCACTAGCTAAACATTGTGACGGGAAACCTAAAATAACCTACATTGATTCAATAACGCGTTACCTAAAGAATCCGTAATGAGCGCTGATTCCCTGTTTAGTAATAAGACGAGCCGTCACTGCCTTGCAGCGAAAGTGCATCTCCTGAGCTTGAGTGAGTCTGGAACATTGTGGTTTCCATTATTTAGATATAATTGTTTTTGGATTTTTAATTTTAGCTTTCAGTTTTAACCTTCAGTTTTCGAGTTTCTGTTTCATCCATATGTTAGTATTATCGTAAAGGGACAACCACAAGCACAGAGCACTCAGAAATGATAATGCAGCGCAATCGCAATTTGTCAGTCGCTCATCTTCTCGCGCTATCATTCAATCAACCAGATCATTCATGTAAAATCCACCTTCCCATCTGTCCTGACACCTATAGTTTCGCGAATGTCCTTCAGGGACGTTGTGCCGCTATGCGCGGTCTTAGCGGGATGCCATCGCAAATTAAGGTGGGTTCTCATTAGTCAACTTCATTGATCAATATCATTGATTCTATACCATTGAAATAAAATAGATTAATAGGTTTCATTTGCATGGGTGTCTATCATTTACAGACTCCTCCCCATGTCCAGCTTTTTAGTTATTTTCCAAATTACATGCTAAATTGTCATTTGCATTACACTGCTGCATTTATGTACGTTTCGCGTTTATCCTTCTTGGATGGGTTGCCAAATATTGGTCTTTCGGATTTCACAATTGTGCCATTCATGAAATACAAATTTCACTCATGCATGTTTCGACTTTCTTTTGTTTATTAAGCAACGGCTGGAAGACAGAGTGTGAAGTCTCAACAATAACAAAGTATTATGAGGTTAACTTAGTCGAGGAAACCAAGCGTGCCTTACGGGATTTCTTTACTATTTTAGTTATGTATATTACTTTCCCCTTCTTTCAAGTGAACCACCCCTTTTAACCTATTCGATACCTGAACAAGGTTGCCTGTGCGACGTCGAGACAGTGCCATACCTATTTCCCTAACTTATTTCAGACAACCAGTGTGACCTATGATAAACATACAAGGCATGTAAGTAATCATAAGTAAGTTGTGCGTCCGTAAAGTCAGTAAGAAAAGAAGAGCTGTGATTAGGGTGTAAAAGTGTTGGTTAGACTTGGAATAAATTCATCAGACTTGCACAGGACCATTCTGTAAGTTGTGTGCTATACACTCGTTACATTCATTAACTAAAAGATTTGTTAAGTTGTTCCTAAACGTCAAAATGTTTGGGGTTGGCATCTTTTGGTGTGTTGAATAAAAGGCTTTTTTCTTCCAAACAATTTTATTCCTTCTTCTCGACGCGTTTCGACCTTTCTAACCGGTTATTCTCAGGGGAATATAGAATTTACAAGCCACTTGGAAATTCTAGATTCCCTGAGGATGACCGGTTAGAAAGGTCGAAATGCGTCGGGAAAAATGAATAAAATTGTTTGGAAGAAAAAAGCCTTTTATTCAACACACCAAAAGATTTGTTAAGTATTACAAAATCATGTTAAGTTGGATGGGAATGAAAAATTTATACGGATACAGTTAAAACTTTATCAGGCAACATATAGATAGTGTGAATATTTCGAGACGATATTTTTAAGTAAAAATATTTTGCATTTATTTTATTGTATACTCCGTGCAAAAATTACTGGCACCTTGTAGAATGCAGCAGATTGAGGGTGAAATTACAAATGCACAGTTACTGCAGACATTAAACAAGCGTCTGTGATCTGGAGAGAAGTTTGTTGGATAAAATTGAGGAATCAAGTGGCAGAATTTTATCGTTGGAGAAAGAGAATAGCTATTTGAAGAGTAAAATAGAAACCATAGAAAGGAAACTCAAAAAGAACAATATAATTGTGTTTGGCTTAAACGATATAGAACATAAGGATGTCGAATTAAAAAGTTTTATATTGTCAAAGTTTAAGAGATCTCTGAATGTTGAACTAAATTCAGATGCTATTAACGATACTTACACAATTGGAAAAAGAAATGATCTGACACCAATTATTTTATTATAACTTTTTTTGGTGTAGCATGGAAAACTAAATTTGGGTGCATAGTTTAATTTTTATATCGTAAACGTCCTCATCAAATTTTGTTATCATAGCGTTTTTACTTTTTGAGATGAAAATATTTTTCGAAAGAAATCTCTAAATTTTCCCGGAAAACCTCGTCCGATTTTCCTAGCTAACGAACTTATCCAAGCCACTTACAGAAAGAAGGTACGTGCCAAATTTGATCAAAATCGGCCCATTAGTTTTTGAGTTATCGGTGTGATATATATATATATATATATATATATATATATATATATATATATATATATATATATATATATATATATATATATATATATATATATATATATATATATATATATATATATATATATATATATATATAGAGGGTGAGTTAGTTTATATTAACAAAACTCAAACATCGTATTCTATGCGTCAAAATAATGGTAGTTTGCTAGATGAACCACTATCGATAATGGCTTCGTTTGGAATACACAGGGAGTCAAAGTTTTATAAAAAATAGTAAAAATATATTATAGTTCCAAAACGGCTCAAACTATTTTGATGAAAATTGGCACAGATTCACAACTATACACACACATTTTTCATGGAAAATAAAAAAATATATATTTCATCCAGTGCCAGAGTTACAGTGGCGTCAACGACTATTTATTAATGGAAATCTAATACGCTATTCTGGAATCAAAAATATTTTTTAAATCTCTAATCAATTTGGAAAGAAAACATACCCCTTGGTTCACATCGATATCGTGCACCGTTTTCGAGAAAAAGAATCAATTGTAATGCATGTCAAATTTATGGCAACTAATAGCTTCTAATCTCGCTTTTAATAGTAGCCTGTGGAAAACAAACAAGTTGCAGCTGTCATAAGTGATGACAATTCCTGAGTTACAGTTGTTGTATTCTCGCTCTGGAAAACACTACAGCAGTTTCTGTGGCATTTACTTAATAGTTTGTATTGGAAAAATGCCATTTTGCTCCTACAATCAAGAACAAGCAGATATACATTTTGTATATGGATTTGCTCATTACCACTGTAATTCAACGCTAGCGGCTAGAGAATACAGAAGAAGATTTCCAAACCGAAGACATCCCCATAGTTCTGCGTTTGTTCAGATTCATAATCGTTTTGTGCGGCAAGAACTTCAAGTTGTAAGTGGGAGGCTATCGAACAATATTCAACGACGAATATGGATTTGCTAATGGTAATTCAACGCTAGCGGCTAAAGAATACAGAAGAAGATTTCCAAACCGAAGACATCCCCATAGTTCTGCGTTTGTTCAGATTCATAATCGTTTTGTGCGGCAAGAACTTCAAGTTGTAAGTGGGAGGCTATCAAACAATATTCAACGACGAAGAGTTATGAGGCAAATATTGAATGGATTTGATAGAGACTAAACAAAAGGTACTCGACGAGTGTCAATTGTTACCGGTACTCCCCAATCAAAAGTTGTAAGAGTACTAAGGCGGGACTTTAGACATGCTTACCATCTGCAACCGGTCCAGGGGTTACCAGCTGGTGATGAACTACGTAGAGTGAATTTTTGTCGCTGGATTCTGAACTGCTCAGATAGCAATCTAGACTTCTTGTCTCACATTCTATGGACAGATGAATCGTGCTTTATGTGGCTTGGTAAGTAAAAATGTAGTAAAAATACTTGGAGTGGTTAACTTCCGTAATAGGCATGCCATCAGGCCAAGAAAATTCCAACATGAATTGTGTGTTAACGTTTGAATTGGAGTTATTCATAACAATTTGTGCGGACCGTTTTTCCTTACTTTTTCTTTGAGTAAATGCAGCAAATTTTTGGAAAGAAACCACGCTGATATATGGGATGATGTTCTATAGATAACTAGCTTGGTTTCACTTAGATGCTTGCCCAGTTTATTATGAACAAAACGTTCAAAATTGGCTCAACACGAATTTCCCAGGCAGATGGATCGGGCGCGGTGTTTCAGTTTCGTGGCCTGCACGATAACCCAATCTCACCCCTATATTCTTTTATGTGGGGGTTTCCTTAAAGGAAACGTTTCTGCCACTCCGGTCACTATAGCATGGAAGACATGAAGCTGCAAATACAAAATGCTTGTCAACAGATAAGGATTCATCATTTAGTTGGTATACAAAGATCCATTTAGCGTCGTTGTCAGCTTTGCATTGAGCAAAACGGTCTTCATTTTGCAAATTTGCTTTAGGCACAGTAAGAATTTATTTTCATTGTTAATGTAAGTTAGCTTGTTTGTTAAAAATTAATAGACTGTACAAAGTTTTGTTCAAAGAGTCGTTTATTAATTGCCATTGAATTCCACATGCATTAAAATTGATTTTATTTAGTTTTCTCGAAAACGGTACACGATATCGATCTGAACCAAGAGGTATGTTTTTCTTCCAAACTTCTTGGAGATTCAAAAAATATTTTTGATTGCAGAATAAACAGTGGCGTATCATTTTTCCATGGATAAATAGTCATGGATGCCCCTGTAACTCCGGCACTGGATGATTTATTTATTCTCCATTCAAAAATGTGCTGTGTATATCTGTGAAACTGTGCCAATTTTCATCAAAATATTTGTGGAACTATAATATATTTTTACTCTTTTTTATAAAACTTTGACTCCCTGTATATATATATATATATATATATATATATATATATATATATATATATATATATATATATATATATATATATATATATATATATATATATATATATATATATATATATATATATATAAGTAGATAGGGCGGCACCTGGGCTCATCCCCTCCACTTTTTTCTGCGCATGCGCTGACCTGTGACAGTTGACAGCTGACCTGTCAGTTTTGACAGGTGTCAATGTCACCTGACCTGACAGCTGTCAACGTCAAATGTCACTGACCTGACAGCTGTCAACGTCAGCTGTCACCTGACCTGTCAGTGTTGACAGATGTCAAATGTCACCTAACCTGTCATATGTCACATCTGTCAAACGCGTTCCAAGATGGCTGACCTGTAATAGACAGCTGCAACCCCTGGTTCTCTATGAAACTGACCTGAGATGACGTCACAAGCGTTCCAAGATGTCTGACCTGTGTCCATAGATATCTACAAGTCAGGTTAGGTATTATTAACTGTCTTATGTCTGACCTGTGATGACGTCAGATGTTCCAAGATGGCAACCCCTGTTCATAGATAGCCACAAGTCAGGTTAGGTATTAACTGTCTTATGTCTGACCTGTGATGACGTAAGATGTTCCGTCTGACCTGTACAGAGAGATATCTACAAGTCATGTTAGGTATTAACTGTCTTGTGATGACGTCACAAGCGTTCCAAGATGTCTGACCTGTGTCCATAGATATCTACAAGTCAGGTCTCCATGTGTGTGTGTGTGTGTGTGTGTGTGTGTGTTTGTCGAATACTAGCTGTCTGATTGTTTATTAAGGTTATGTTCGCACACGTGTTGATTACCAGTCATCTGATTGTTTGTTAAGGTTATGTTTGTATTTGTTATTTGAATGCAAACAGACATGATAATACAAGAGTGTACTTACATACAGCAAGAGACGTCATCCTTCTTTCACAGCTTAACACACACTACTGAACAAATGTCTCCTGTGTTGAGGAAAGAGACAGACAGACAACTGATTGCCATTGTTGAAGCTTATACATGCTGTTTGAAAGGATATAACACACGTCATGACAGTTCGATGTCTTTGCTTAAACTGACAGATGCATGTGTAATAACACAGCTGTTTAACAACAGCTAGAGTGAGTAACACTGGTAACACACAGCAAAAACAGACAGACAGACCATTGATTGTCAACAAGTATCATATAGAACCTTGTAGAAGCTTGTACACGTTGTTTGAAAGGATATAACACACACACTCGCATAGGTCATGCCAATACGAAGGCTTTGCTTAGACTGACAGACAGATGTATGTAATAACACACCCCACAGACAGACAACTATTTAACAACAGTTAGAGCGAGAGTTGAACAGTATAACGCTGGTAAACGTGGAGAGCAGTCATGTTCAAGTTACTCTTGAGTATCTGTGTTCTTTGTCTAAGTGCCTCCTGTGGAGAGGATGTAAGTGAAACAGACAGACAACTGGCCAACGATTATCTCATCAAATATGGTTATTTAAGCAGTAATATCACTAACAATGACCAGCTAACGATGTTAGAGAAGACAGAAGCTTTCACAGAGGCTTTAAACATGTTTCACACGTTTTTCAGTTTACCCGAAAGTAACAATTTGACTAGTAGAGACATTAAACTGATGAAACGTAAACGATGTGGTGATGAAGATTTTTCACAGAATTCATTATTAACAGTAAAACCTATATGGAAAAAGAAAACTTTGAAATGGTACATACATTATTCAGATCCTACAGTAATAGTGCTAACACAAAAAGCATTCAAACAATGGGAACAACATATTAATTTGAATTTAGTGAGAACAAACAACTATGCGGAAGCCGACATACTTATAAGTTTTTGTGATGACCAACATTTTTACTTGAGAGGTGGGCAACCGTGTACATATCCAATTGGCGGTGATGTTTTAGGACACGCTTATTTTCCAAATATTGCCAATACACCCATAGAGATCCACATAAGCAATAATCTCACGTGGAACCTTCAACCACACGCATCAAATGGCTCATCATACTATATGGTTATTCTACACGAACTGGGACACGGTTTAGGACTCAAACACTCCAACAATCAAAACTCTCTTATGTATCCACATGCTGGGGCCGGTATATCTGACGAAGATATTCAACGAATGCAGGAGCTGTATGGGCAACGCTCTACAACAACAATAACAACATCAACAACAACAACACAGCCTACAACTAAGACATCAAAGACTACAACAAAGACTACAACAAAGACTACAACGAAACCTTCGATAAAACCAAAGGCGGTCGCTGTAAAACCTGAAACCAAAAACACTATGGACTTGTGTAATTATATAGACAAGATCAAACCGTTAGTCATTATAAACCACAACATGTATCTGTTTTATAAGAAATGGGTGTGGGTTGTCCCGTTGAACAATATGAAGGGTCCCTATCCGGAGGCAAAACTTGTGACAGATTGGCTGCCACATTTGAAAAATTTAAAAGAAATTAAACATATATATCAGAGACCTGGTGGTGAAGTGGTCATGTTTACCAATGACGAAACATTCAGTATTGTTGCGTTTCCTAGCATACAAGCTACATTTGTAGCCCCCTTCAATAATCTCACATATCTGAATACTTTGAGGTTTGACCGGATAAATGCAATGGTAAACACATATACAGGAAAAACCATTATATTTCATTCGGACAACATGTATGAAATCATCGGTGAGAAGGGAGCTAAGTTCTATAGACTAGAAGCAGGTTATATAGACAAATTTTCTCCCGAATTCCCAGCTAAGATTGATGGTGCATTCCGCTACACCAATGGGCGGATATACATATTTCGTAAAAATAAATATTACGAATTTGATGAGTTTACCAATCAGGTCGTTACAATAGGCCGTAAAGATTTATCTATGTTTGGTATTCAATGCCCTACCCGCAGTCTATATGAGCAACTCAGTCTGCTATTACAAAAGATTATCAGTTATACAAAGAATAACACTGACCACCAACCAGCAAATAGTGAAGACTATAATGATTATATATAGTGTTTAACTTGTACAAAATATTTGTTTAACAGATCAAACAGCTGACACTTAGCTTAACATATTAATGTATGAAAATAAAATATTTACCAGCATGTATATGTGTTTTTATTCCTTGTCAACAAGACCACTGTTCTGTTTAAGACTGTCTAGAGTACACTCGACAGCAGTTCTATATATGAGTTAAATAACACTACTGTAGGGGGCCCCTTGATGGGTAAATGGTATTCGTGTTTGAGCTTGTCTAGAATACAGCCGTTAGAAGTATGACATCATCCACAAACCTGTTCCACAAACCTGTTTGAGCTTTGTCTGTACGGTTGTTATCTAGTGTAATTTCCGTTGAATGACATCACCCCATTATTCGTGTTTGAACTTGTCTGTGTATCTGTTTAATATATGCAAGAGAGAGGCCCTCTTAAAGGTAAACAACGTGTCTGTTGATGACCTTGGTGAATGTTATCTTGTGTTATATCTGTTCAATAACCCCCATTATTCGTGTTTGAGCTTGTCTAGTACAAACCGAAAGGATGACATCATCCATGTATTTTAGCCTAATATATAAATAAGTGAGCAAGTTCGGTTATATTATTAGTTGTTGTACCATGACGTTTAACAGTGTCTTATGGTATGGACACAAAAATAGATTGTTTGAAGAAGACTGTGAATTTGAATTAAAACAGTTGGTGTTAAAGATACAAGAAGAAGCCTTTATCGACGAACGTGATTCTGAAGGAGAAAATTATGAAGCCGGACATATAGTCGAGTTGTGTGACATATATTTAAGTGGGTTCTGCTCTACACAATTTTTTGCTTTGGCACTCATTCGATACCATACAGGAGCTCCGTTAAGTGAACCGTTTTTCAAGTATTTACCCGAAGAAGCAAAACATCAATACATACGTTATTACGATAAACAAACCGTCCACACAGAGGCTATTTAGTTTTATACAAAAGCCCAGTGGTATACAAATGAAACAAGAATGAATAGTGAGAACGACACCACAAAAGTTAGACTGTTAGTGTTACAGATACAAAAACAAGCTTATCGAGACGGGCGTAAGTCCGAAGCCGAAGAATATGAAAATAGACATATGGTAGAGTTGTGTGACTTATATTTAAGTGGATTTTGTTCAACACAATATTTTGCTGTGGCACTCATTCAACACCAACCGGGGGCCCTGTTAAGTGAACCATTTTTTAAATATTTACCTAAAGAAGCAAAAAATCAATACAAATATTATTATGATGCTGATGAGGTCACACTCGAAACAACGAACATTGAAATTGAACCGCCAACCGAGAAAGAACTCAAACAAGAAACACTCGAAACGATGAGAGAAGGGTTTAATAAAGAATTTGAGTTTTCAAGCTGTGATGACATCCACAAGGTTGCAGACCACCTAAATGATATATTAAAGCACAGTTCAAATTTAAATGATGATGATGCTGAACGTACTAAATCCATTAATTTTCTAACACGAAAACTTCACCGTACAGACGCCACCGACATGTTATATACAATTTGTAACGAATATTTCGACAGTCTTCCAACCAATGCTGATTGGGATAGATATGAGAACAAAGATTGTGTTGTTGTAGACAAGTTTGTTAAAGTCTGGCAGAAATATCTGGATGATCATGCAGTGTAGCACGAAATATGTTAAAGTATTTAGTGATCGCAATAGATTTGTAAAATTTACCAGGAAACCACTCAGAACCATTCAACCGACGTTTGTGGTGGGGGAACAACAAAACCTACTTAACATGGTCAGCAAGCTTCAGTCTAAACTTAAACGAGTTTGTGTAAACATGTCTTGCGATTGTATTAACATGAATATGTCGGTGTCTGAGAGTGATAACAACGATGACGAATATACCGTTGATGAAAACGATGGCCCCGATTTCACAGAACACCGAACGCGACGAGTCTTATTTAACAAGTATCAAGCCGACGACAGGCTATTGATGGAAACCACTTTTAGTGTTCGACGATCCTTGAAATTGATTACTGGCATCAGTGCAAGAAACGACTTTACAAATGTTGTGAAATTTGTCAATCCGTTGGCGTTGAATGAAGAAAACCAATATTTGGCATTGGAAGAGTGGGATTTTTACGATTTCCTAGACAACATACGTGAGCTGTATAGGAAATATCTTAAAGGTGAAGACGATCCAAATAGCTTTATAGTACATCATCTTAATTACTGCCGCATAACCTATTCAAACGTGCTAAGTGAAAAAGCCTTGTGTATCGATAACGGTTTCACATCTATGCATCTATTCTTAAACGAAGAGTGTGTAGAACAGCTGCTGAGACTTGAGGTGTTGGTTAAAGCAAGACTGAACTATCTGAAAGAATCTCAATTTACCTGGACTTACACGTGTTTTATGGAAAACATAGTGGAAATATTAAACGATCTGAGTAGATGGGATGCCAGTGTACCGCAAATCATACAAACTATAAAAACGTTACTCAACACTGTAACACCAGCATTTAAATATTACATGTTGGAGTGTTTGCACTACGCTCAAGAACAAGTATTGACAGACATCCACACCATTCGCCATGGTTCTTTTTAAATCAAGTTTCATCGTTCTATCAACACTGTGTCAGAATGTGTTGTATATTCATAAGCCACCCAATGTAACAGAAGTACGAATTTGTTTCGACACCGACGACTGCATGATATGGTCAGCTCTTACAACAACAACATATCTACACAACGATGACCTAACCCCACTTGTAACATACAACATGTCAGCCAAAAGCATGTCATCTGATGTGATACGTTACAAAGTTATGTTTCTGTTTGATAATGGTAGTCGGGGCGAGACACCTTATTGGACAACTCTTGTATTGACTAAGACCAAGCTGTTCACTTCAAAGTATATTTTTGTGTTTATAACCACTGGCTTTCTCACATGTCTTACCATATTCATGTTGATGTATTTTTGTTTCAAATATAGCACTTATCTGCACATGTATCGCAAACGTGTTTGCTAATACAAATATATAAAATAAACACTTGTGTTTTATTTACTAGTTTTAAGGTTTGCTAAGGGGTTAATAGAAAAACATATATATAATTTACAACTTTTTTATTTCGGTAGCAAGTTTACAACATACGAAAATAATAGCATACAATTATTGATGCTGCATATACAGCTTCTAGTGTATCCTGGTGAGTGATGCATGCACTTAGGAATGTCTGGCACTAACGTAGGACAATCAGCGTTTGTTTCTAAATTGATCACGTCCACACGGTAGCCACAAGTGAGGAGCATCTGTGTCAGAAATCTCTGTTTATTCTCGCCTTTCACATAGATTCTGTCCACCTGTTGTTCGACGATGTGTTTCATCAGGATATTTGGTAATTCTTCTAAATAAACAGTACCATAATTATAGTCGATACAATGGTAACGGGCCTGCAGAAACTTGACTTGTTTGATTACATCAGCAGATAGAAAACGCATTGGTTGTGGTGGCTTAAACACATACTGTACAGTTTGATAACCATTATAAATTACTAGTTCTTTGGGTGTGAAGTCGGGGAGACAGAAACCCTGAGTGTCGACAACTACGAACCTCATCTTGATACTGCCCCAATTCACTATACTTCCACATCAGCTTATATAGACCTCTAGGTTGAGCAGTGGGGGGAACAGCGTTGTATGCCATACTCAGATGATAGAACGAACAACGTTAGAGAGTGGTGAGTATTCGATGATGCAATCATGTATAATTATGCAGAAACATTTAGTGTTATTGGGAAAGTTCTGGTTACTTTCCATTTCCAATTTGATATCGACAGTAGACGGTTTGATGGAATCCGTATACTTTGAACAATCAAACACAAACATGGGATATTTTGCGAAAGCTTTGTAATCCAACGTAGGCTGAGGTTCTCTACCGAGATATGCTCGTTGAAATTCAATCATGTTTTTATATGCTTCCAGATAATTTGCTTGCCCAAAGTTCAGATTCATACCCTCGGTCGGTATTTGTTTTGAATTCAGGTGTAGTCTTATATCTCGAACGTCCACATGATCAAACTGATTAATATCTTTTCCTGGGTTGTGGTGGCGATCCGTTTGAAAGACTGCGATAAGAAAGCGAGGTCGTTCGGTGTTTGATGAGGTCTTTACAGACCACAAGTCTTTGATTGAATTACTTACATTCGGTAATTCGTACATCTCCCATTTTCTAAACGGTATAAGAATCTTTTTATCTTGAGCGATCGATTGCAACAGCTGCTGTTGTATCACATCGCTGGGGTGTATGTGTTTGACTTGCAAAGCCATATGTTCAATATTAAACTTTATAGCTTTGTCAGCGCCTGCTACACTGCTCAGAATATAGCAATTTCTATCGTTCTGACCGCGTGTTAAGCGTACCAACAAACGACTGAAAAGCACTTTTCTGTAATCTTTGAAAATATTACACAGATAGCTGAGCGGTAGGCAATAACAAAATCTGTTGTTTTTCACCATGGTGTTCCTTTCGTTCGGATGCCAGCCGGCAGGAATGAGAGCTCGTGCTTCATCGCTGTTGGCTTGTAATAATGTTCGGACTGCTGTAACGATGCCTAGGTTTCTAACATGTTCGATAATCTGATTACACATCTCAACAGCCACAGAGGAGAACAAATGAGCTGCCGCATTAGCTGTTACCGACACATCACCAGTTGTGCCTGTTGTCTCAGTGGAACCGCTAATCAGGAGAGCTGCCGAAGACCAATCGTAAAACACATCTTGTTGATTGATGGCAAACTCACATGTGTCGTTGTAATCAAACGATCTGGTTTGCGGGGCGTACGTGTGTACTTCTTCTCCCTTGATGGATTCGTCGTGAACGGGGTCTGCGAAGATATGTAGTTTGTTTGACATCGTAACCCAATGATTGTAGAAACTGTACGTTCTCTTCGGATAGAACCGTCTGTGATGCAGACAACAACGATACTGACCGATGCTGCTCGTCGGCACCTGTATTTATAACTAACATACCACAGGTGTCTTGCTCAGCTGTAATATAACGATGATCTCTTCACCTTGAAAGTTCACAGGCACTGCATTCTGATCGATGATGTTTACATTTATATGGGCGATGATACGTGTGTTGACGGGTAGAAACAGTTTACTGTGGGGGTTTATGTCAATTGCATAGCCCGGATCAACCATCGGAGCAAACTCGTATAGTGTGTGTGAGGGTTTGCCTTCGTGGTAAGACCCGCTTACTATGTTACACTCCAAACGGATCGTTTTCACTTTAACAATCTCCACAGGTAAATCGGATGCGTGTACCACATCCTTAATAAGAGATCTAGTTGAGGAAAAACCCAAGAGAGGAGCTATTGAGGCGTCCCTTGTCAAATCAATGTCATACTTGCACTGTATCTCACATTTCAAAGTGTTGTTGTTGGCTTTCAAACTGAACAGTTTACTTGCATCGTCAACAGCGGCACCCTCTGGAAAATTATTCAACTTGAGATAGATACGGGCCATTTCATTTTGGATACAGCGTTCCATATCGCTAATTTCATATGCTCCATTGGGAATTATTATTTCTTGTATAACACCAGCTTTCTTAGGCTCAGCGTCGAGTGTAAAATTGAAATGCAACTTATTACAACCGGTCTCTATATTTGGTATAGTGTTGTATGTGTGAAAATTCGAGAGTGCCACCGAATGATCGAACCGGGGGTCCAACACTATCGGTGGAAATATATCCAATGACAGGGAGGACGTAGAGCCTTTCAACTCGAACGTTAGCGACATGACTGATACACACAGGTTACTGTTTGAGTCTTTTATTGCAAAAATTTTAAACACAAATGACCACAATTAATTGTGTTATATGTTTGATACACATCATGATTATACAGTATGGAATAGTCTTTAAGGTAACGTTGCAGCTCTACAGGAGGCTTCAAGTTTCCATACGAGTCAAAGTACTCAACGATGTCACCGCGTTTCCTCACAGCGATCCAATGACTGCCTGGCTCCTTGTGTGTTTGCAAATTCATGATGAACGATTCATTTTTACGTGGTCCATTGCGAGGTAGCTCGTCTCGCATGTATACACCTCTAAAATATGGGATTTTCATTTTACCAGCAAACTTGACAAGATCTACATTTGTTAGAGGTCTTGCTGGTAAAGGTATTACACGTTTTTTGTCTTGTGTAAATACAAACCGTAGCCGGTGCGTTGTTTCTTCATGTACAAACCATCACCAACACCACTCCCTCGTTTACCCACAGCAATGGCCTCCATTGTTTGATTGTGACGTTTTGCCTCTTCCAATTTCTGTTTCGCAGACTTGGCATCGTTCACAGCTTTAGCAATACCTGCAGCACCGCCACCCAGAGCTCCTAGTGCTGACAACCCACCAAATATAAGAGGTAACAGCGGTAGGAAGCCACCGCTTTTAGGTATTGGAATAACTCTCGGTACCTTAACTTGCTTTCGGCCACCAGCGTTTTTGATGACTTTTCTCGCTACATGCAGTAGATTTTTCACAGACGGCACCTCCTCTCCCACATTGATAGCACCGCGCATCAAAGCCAGTATGTTTTTAAACGGTACCTTACCACCGACTTTTCTCTTACTAGTTTTTCTGAGTTTGTTCACACCCATACCAAGTTTTCGTTTAACTTTCATTGTTTTTGCTACAC
This sequence comes from Tillus elongatus, assembly GCA_964006375.1. Classification (NCBI taxonomy): domain Eukaryota; kingdom Metazoa; phylum Arthropoda; class Insecta; order Coleoptera; family Cleridae; genus Tillus; species Tillus elongatus. Next base: position 99,465,729 of record OZ023263.1, on the reverse strand, counting down.
TCCAAGCGGCCGCCTTCTCACCAAAACTTGCGTCCTTTGACTTGACTCGTTCCTTGGCTCGGTGCTCCAACACCTTGTCGGCACGATGCCTGTCACTCAACTGTTTGGATTGAGAGTAGGCGATGTCGTGCTCTCGACAAGCCTGATCTAGTGGGTTGATACCTTGATCGCCTCTGGCAAGACGTTCTTTAAGTTTAGTGCCTGGACCACAAAACTGATAGCCTGGTATGTGTAACTCAACAGGCAGTTTGTTAATGAGTGTGTTAACAAGGCCTTCACCCTTAATGACCAACATTGATACTAAAGCGGTGCTGTATTAAACACCCAGTATTTATACTTACAACAAGCAGGTTGGTGTTAGTCTAGTTAACGATGCGTATCGTAAAACACACAACAACAACCCTACCAGTTACAAACTTGGACGATGTTGTGCGTGTGGAAACAGTTACACAACACAGACACGGTCTTCTGTTACCCGGCACGGTACGTTGTTTGATATGTGGTCCTAGTGGCTGTGGTAAAACCAATGTCATGTTGAGTTTACTGTTTGAAGCAAACGGTTTAAAGTTTGAAAACGTTTATGTATATTCAAAGTCACTGTATCAACCGAAATACAAGATGTTAAAGGAGGTGTTGGATGCTACAAAGGGTGTTGGTTACTATCCTTATCGAGAAAACGATGACATATTAGATCCGGGAGATGCCTTGGACAACTCTGTGTTTATCTTTGATGATGTAGCTTGCGACAAACAAGATAAAATAAGAGCATACTTTAGCATGGGTAGGCATAAAAACATTGATTCCTTCTATCTTTGTCAGACATACAGCAAAGTACCAAAACAACTGGTACGTGACAACGCAAACGTTGTTGTGTTATTCAAACAAGACGAAACCAATCTTAAACATGTGTACGACGATCATGTGACCACCGATATGACTTTTGAAAAGTTCAAGACACTGTGTGGTGAATGTTGGCAGACCAAGCATGATGTGATGGTAGTCGTTAAAGATTGTGATTTAGCACAAGGACGGTATCGCAAAGGCTTCGATCATTTTATATATATTTAAACTTGTGTGTGTGTGAGTGTGTGTTAGTCTTCATGTGTTCAACATACGGTGAGCATGGCGAAAAAATCTAAAAGTCTTCGGCGCCAACAAAAACTATCAACACAGTAAAATAGCCGATTTATCAAAGATTATTCGAAACAAATATTTAGCTTTGAAACTGGGCAAAACAGAGACGGATGAAACGTTACACCGTTTATATAAACCTCTGTTAAAACCATTGGATGCTATATCTAGAAACACAGCAAGCACAGCACCGTCTACTGCTCAAACAACTCTGCAGCAACAGCAACCAACTAAAACTGAACTTGAGGTCAAACAACCACCTCCACCACCAACATCAGCAAAGAAGGAAGTTCAATTTCTTAGTGATGATGAAACGTTTGAGTTGGAAGCAGAACCAGCTGAACCTGAACCCGAACCTGAATTGTGGGTTACCAAAGCTTATAAAAAACTAGATGCCGCAGCAAATACACCGGCAGCTATTTACGATCAAACGTTAAGTTCGTATCCTGTAGTTGTTCGCTATTATGTTGATAAATATTTCACAGATAATCAGTTATGTGATCAAACATATGGTGTTACTTATGATAAAGCCACCAATACTTGGATGCTTGGCAATAAACCTATTACATTTGTTGTTACTGACGTAGATTTTAGAAATAGAGAAAGCTTTCAAATTGTTGTTGGTGACAGAAGATATTACGGCACTCAACACCTATTGGAATTGATATTTTTGAGAAAACCAGGTATGAGTGCTATGAAAAATAAGAACGCTTTACGTGACTATGCAGACATTATGACTGCTACGAGTCTTCACAGAAAAGAGAACAATCCTAAAGAAGACGTTCTGCGCAACACCTCTACCAAATATCAAAATGTAATAAAACCAATTTTAGAGAAACAAGAAGGTGCTAGAGTGCGCTCTTCCTCAGTAACTTTAGGTCATGGTATGCCATACATGCTACATACTAAGCAACAGAAAGAATACGTATACTGGGACGATGTGAACGAACTGGTTGACAGACTTCGTCTTCTCGTGGCTTCCCAAGTTGCAGGTAATAATGCTCATAACAATGAGATACAGTCAATCTTGGAGGAGCTGAAGGAGGCTCGCATCATATAAAGCGTTAACACAAGCCAATCATCAGTTTCATCATGTCTATCGACAAGTTTGGTCGTACTGCTGCAAACTTCAACAGCAACAGCTCTCTACACAACCGCGTGGTTCAACGAGAGATTTTCCCAAGAACTGCAAGTGGTGACTTTGACGTACAAAACCATAGATTGTGTAACGTAGCCCATCCTATCGATTCAACAGATGGCGTAACTAAATCATTTGTTGATGCTTGGGTGGGCGACTATCAGAAACATAAAGCCGAGTATCTGAAGAATAAAGATGAAGTGACACAGAAACTAGTGGCCATTGTGTTAGAAGCCGTGCATAAGCCGGAGTTGAACGATTTGAAGCACGAATTGGAACAGAAATTGAAAGCTTTAACCAAGACCATATCAGCTCAAGTTTTAAAAGATATCGATCTGTCAACGACCCCAAAGCTAAAGAAGAAGTTGGGTGAAATAGACAAAAATCTAAAAGATTTGCATGACAAGTGGATACTTTTAAATCCAACATCACCATGAAGCGTCGCCGGCAACAACAACAAACACGTAACGATGAACCATCTGATGCTAAGAAACAAATTATAAACGAGCTGTACAAGCCCGCTAGAATCAAGTTTAAACGTAGACAGACCATAATTAGAGGTTTGAATGACTTGTGGCAAATTGATTTGGCCGAGTTTACAGACTATCATCGTGAAAACTCCGGTTACAAGTACATTCTGGTGGTGATCAATTGTTTTTCAAAGTATGTATGGACGCGTCCGCTTAAATCTAAAAACGCCGAAGAGGTGACTAAAGCCATGGCCGATATTTTAGCTAACAGCACAGCACCATCTCACATTCAGTCTGATCTAGGCAAGAAGTTCTACAACGCTGAATTTAAGGCCCTAATGACCAAATACGGCATCAATCATTACAGTACCTATAGTGTTAAGAAGGCGGCAATGGTGGAACGAGTCATACGTACGTTGAAAGAGAAGTTATATAAAAACTTTCACTTGTCTGGTTCTTACAAGTGGCTACATATCCTACCCATTGTCACAGCTACATATAACGCAACCACCCATCGTACCACAGGTGTAAAACCTTTGGATGTCACTAGGAAAAACGAGGCAGCTATTCGTAAGCAAATCTATTCCAACACCGTACCGGTGTCTGTACAAACTAAATTTAAAGTGGGCGATGTTGTACGTATAAGCAAGGCAAAAACATTATTTGAAAAAGGTTATACACCACGTTGGTCCACAGAATTGTTTAAGGTGGCCACGGTACACCCCACTATCCCAGTGACGTATTTACTAGAAGACATGCAAGGCAAACCAATCAGCGGAGGGTTTTATGAGCAAGAACTACAAAAGACTTTATCTTCTGACCTGTATTTAATCGAACGAGTGTTGAGAAAAAAAGGCCCCAAGTCTTACGTGAAATGGCTTGGTTTTGATCGTACCCATAATTCCTGGGTCAACACCAAAGACATTAAATAACTTGTATTATGTTATGAATAAAGTAAACATTAAAAGTATATTTTTATTTCAAATCCTTCTTTATGCATTCACGCCAACAGAATGGTTGTCAGAAAATACAGCTAATAAAACACAGAGATTTTTACACATATATTTTTATTATCAGCTAGTGTTATAGGTAAATCTGTTACACGTTAGCATATCTTTCAGTACAAGTTGATATTTAGTAATAAATTCACACACTATACACAGATTCTCAGAGTATTTTAAGCGGGCAATGAAGAAGGCACAAGGTATGACTGCCCTGTCTCTGAACTTGGACAGTTCCGATCTAATGTCAGCCATAAACATGTTTAGGTCAAAGAAACTCCTAAAACGTAATTCCAATAATAAGTCTTTGACCACAGAGCCAACATCTTCTAGTATTTTCAATGATTCCAAGCTTAGGTTGAAATTAGTGACATATTCATCACTGCACAGCCTAAACTTAAAAAACACTGATTTTCGTTGTGTTTGAACCAAGTATTTAGTAAGTGTATACGAATCAGTGTTTTTGTCTGTACCTTGTGATTGGTTTTCCAGGTTGTAAATTATGGTGGGTAACACGTTTAAAAATTCTTCAAATGTCCACATGTCGAAAAACACAGGTATATTACAATTTTTCTGTGAAACCTTAACCAGAGGCATAAAGTTAAGCAGGGGGTCAGCTCCGATTGTGAGTATTTTCTCACCGTTTGGCAACAGCGTAAACGTTGTCTGACCAACGAGCTCACAGTCTTGTGTTTTTAGTTTTTTCTCCATACTTTTCTGATTGATCTGCACCAACTTCTCATTGAATAGCTCATCGTGTGTAAGTTGATATTCGACTGTTTGTATGTTTGTAGGATCTGCAGCATTCATACTAATATCAGAGAGATTATTCTGTTCACTTGTGTCTGTTGTTGTTGGATAGCTTGTGTACAGTTCACCTATGATATTATCCCACGTCTTAGGTTCTTCTTTTGTTATAATACTTTCAACTGCGTTAGCCAGCAAGACATCTTGTAACACTTTAAGCTTTTTACCACCACCAGCACCTCTACCTGTATTTTCTGTGTTGAGAGATTTTCGTTTTCGCGTATTCTGCACCATATTAGTTTTTTTTTTTTTAGTTACACCTTGTTTAACGTACACCAACAAAACTAGCTTCTAGACAAGCTCAAACACAACTGATGGCTGGATGCCACCTAACAGAACTAACCCCTAGATCATAACTGTACAGATAACGTCAAACAGGTTTATGGATGATGTCATCCAACAGATATAACACAAGGTCATCAACTGACACGTTATTTACCCCTAAGAGGGCCTCTCTCTTGCGTATATTAAACAGATACACAGACAAGCTCAAACACGAATAATGGTATGATGTCATTCTACAGGATATGAGTCATAACCATGTTGTTTGTTCAGGATATTATTGCTTTAAGACATACTTTTTACTCGTTTACAGGCCTAGGATCGACGTCAGCTCTCTTTAGACATATTTGTTTGTGTCTATAAATGGACGTTCTCAACATTTGTTTATTACAGTGTAAACATGTAACCTTCCTCCTGTCGTACGTGTATTGCCATTTTACGAAATTTTCATAACTTTCCCATGAGTGTGCGTTGTATGGTAGCCATTTTCCTAAGTTTTGACCATTTTTAATGAAACATTTGTCACAACAGCTTCTCTCTGTTGGTGGACAGCGTTTAAAACAAATGACACAGCAACGGAGACCATCATCATTCAGTTCTTGCTTGTCATCCTGTGTTGGTGGTTGTGTTGTTGTTGTTGGTCTCGCGGCTGTGTGTTCTTCTTTACTCTCTTGTGGATTGATTTCATTAAACTGCTGTTGGTGCTGCTGCTGCTGCTGCTGCGTCGACAAACCAGAACCTTGTGAAGTGGTTGCTTGCTGGTGCTGTGAAGATCCTAGACTTGTAGCTGTTATAGTAAAGGCATCACCTTCAATAGCCCCCTTATTGCTCTGATACATCTTGTACAGCTCAGACCACACTTCTTCAAACGTCAGCAGCGACAGCTTCTTAAACGGCACATGATAGTCTCTATCCAAGCCGGAGAATGTAAAGCTTACTTTGGTGTCGGTGTTCAAGTCTCTAATAACTCGGTTATAAATTTCCTGCATACCGTTCTTAAGCCATTGTTCAGGATTATTGACGCCCCTGCTATTGAGTGGATTCAACTTGAAACGCACCGTGTTCTGTATAATATTAAAACGACTGTTTCTTGTTGTCGACTCTCCAACAATTGAGAACGCCATAGTATGGAACTAAATGTTTCTTGTTTTTGCGGAAGCAAACACAAGACTGGCTTGTGTACGACGACCGTTGTACCTCTATAACTCTCTAGTCATAGAGTGCTTGTGTGTGTGTGTGTGTGTGTGTGTGTGTGTGTGTGTGTGTTAACAATCAACAACAGCGTCTATATGTTTTGTTTGGTTCAAGTGGATGTCATTAAACAACTGTGTTATTTCTATAAGGGCCCCCATTCAAGACCTCAACAGACGTCAGTGTGTGTTAAGCCGTGAAACATGTATGACGTCTCTTGCTGTATGTAAGTATACTATTATATTATTTATGTTTGCATACAAACAATACTTATCAAACAATCCTCGTATATCAAAGTTTAGTTTTCTTGTTTTAAATTGAGTTTTGTTACTTGTGTTTTTTTTTTTGATCACTCCCTATATAATATTGTTTGGATTCACTGTGATATAAAACACCAACATAAACAAACCTCCATAAAACCAGGTCTCCAGTTTTATTACCCCATTAAACAAATTCATTAACATATCTAGATGTAAATACGTTTTGATAGTTTGCTTCAAACGTTTTTGTTTTTAGAATTTTATATTAGATAGGTAAATTGGAACGTCTTTAAATATCTTTTACTATAAAATATCTTTTACTATAATATATATATATAAATTAGTGATGGGTCGTTATTTAGCTGTCAGCTATTTTTTAGCGGCTACCGAGCAGTAGCAGTAGCGACCAGTTACCGACTTATAAAAGTAGCGGCTAAAAAAATAGCGGTTTTTACACTAAACTAGAATTCAAGGTCGTGTCTGTTTCAGTTCCACTGCTACTGCTACTAGCTTCGATGAATAAACATCGGTTTTCATCGGCAACTGCTATTTAACCATTTAACGACGCTCTCGCTCACAGCTTTAGCGACGTAGGATCTTCGATCTTCGGTACAAGGACACTACTACACAGAGTTATTCTGTTAAACTGAGATGCGGTTTTTTTCAAACAGTTGAGTTTCTCACTAGTATGTAAAGCCAAATATTTAATAATCAAAAATGTTGGGTGAAAAGATGAATTTCTGTAAAAAGTAAAAACGTGTTATTACTTTCACTATAGACAACGCAAAATAGGGTTATTTCACGTGAAATTAAAGTACTTATTTATTTAAATTTAGATACATTACCTAAGAAAACAGTTAACACGTCATTTTCGTTTGTCTGATAATAGTTATCAAATTGATTTAAAAAAATATGATACAACATTTTTTAATATCTATATACATTAAATGTAAAAAATTAAATGAATATATATATATATATATATATATATATATATATATATATGTATATATATATGTATATATATATATATATATATATATATATATATATATATATATATATATATATATATATATATGTATATATATATATATATATATATATATATATATATATATATATATGTATATATATATATATATATATATATATATATATATATATATATATATATATATATATATATATATATATATATATACTCTGCACGCAACACAATTTAAGTTGGCAGTCAAAAGTTTAAAGTAAACTAACACTATAACTAATTTTAAAACAACGAATATTAAAATAAGTAAATAAACAATTAATCCTATATATCTTCCAATTTTTTTTAAACTCAAACCAAATTTTTTATACTGTTGGCTGTTGTTTGCACTTGCACAGTTTTTAAAAGTGGATAAAGTGATAAAGATGACCAGTGAACCGAAAATGTAACTAGAGATAGAGATCTTTCTAAGAAAGATAAAAGCATAATGTAATAAGTAATAACAAACCTTTCTTTACCGAAATTTTAAGAACTGCCGTATGTTATAGTTCCTAGAATCACTCCCTGTGTAGCAACAAAAGTTCTAACGTCTAACGTCCCAAGACGTGATAAATAATGATATTTATTGATTCTTGCTGTGGCATTGACATTTACGTAAAGACCCCTCATAAAATAAATTTCTTAGAAATGACTAGTTTATAATTCCTAAAACATCTAAGTAAATACTAATATAAGACTCCTTTCTCATTTCTGATTTCTAAAAGTTTCACTTCAGAGTGGCAAAAGATTTACGACACGCTTATTATAATTTCTTAACCCTTCGTTTCCTTTTCATATCGACAAAATTTCATATTTATACACTACGTGAAATAACGGGGTAAAAATACAATGCATTTATACTAGTGTGCTCGCTCTCGCTCACAGCTTTGGGAATGTAGGATACTATCGATCGACTATCCAGTTTAAAATGGCTGAAGCCGCTATTTTCAACGGTTATTATTAAATAACGTTAGCGGCTTCAACTGTTAACAGAAAATAGCGGTTTTTCCCATCACTAATATAAATATACAATTGTTTTTAAAAAATTACCGTACCTATTATATATTCAAATTGGAATGTAATAGAGATACCACCCCTGCCCACACACACAAACTCATCAGCCTGATAAACTCGTTTTATGTAACAGGTTTTATTTTATATATACCACTGCGAACAAATTTTCATTTTATGTCCGAATAGCATGATCGGTTTAGGGACGTTTGCATATCTTAGTAAGCTGTATGGTTGAGGTTCGAATCTAATTCAAATCTAATTTCAGGCGAATGCTTTTCTTTCAAAAATCATATTTCAAATTAAAATTAAATTTCAAATTACCCGCTCAATATATCTTCCTAATATATGTATGTGTGTGCTAAACCGAATGACTGTGTCCAACAGATGTCTCCCCTCGAGCTAGGGAATATTCTCCCACTCTACAACTTTACACATAGAATGTTCTCTAGCTCGATGAGTCAGATCTCTGGACACAACAGACACAAATTTTCAAACAAATTCAAATTTCCCGCCAAAAACGAAATACCCTAACAAACTTCAATACACCTTACCACACACAATAAACAACAGACAGCTGTCCTTAATAAACAAATACAAACATAACCTTAATAAACAAACAGATGATTGGTAATCAACACGTGTGCGAACATAACCTTAATAAACAAATACATACATAATCTTAATAAACAAATACATACATAACCTTAATAAACAAACAGATAGCACGTTGACGACATAACAAATACAAACATAACCTTAATAAACAAACAGATGAATGGTAATCAACACGTGTGTGAACATAACCTCAATAAACAATCAGACAGCTGGTATTCGACAAACACACACACACATGGAGACCTGACTTGTAGATATCTATGGGCACACAGGTCAGACATCTTGGAACGCTTGTGACGTCATCACAGGTCAGACATAAGACAGTTAATACCTAACCTGACTTGTAGATATCTATGGACACAGGTCAGACATCTTGGAACGCTTGTGACGTCATCTCAGGTCAGTTTCATAGAGAACCAGGGATTGCAGCTGTCTATTACAGGTCAGCCATCTTGGAACGCGTTTGACAGATGTGACATATGACAGGTTAGGTGACATTTGACATCTGTCAACACTGTCAGGTCAGGTGACAGCTGACGTTGACAGCTGGCAGGTCAGGTGACATTGACACCTGTCAAAACTGACAGGTCAGCTGTCAACTGTCACAGGTCAGCGCATGCGCATGACGTCACGCGCATGCGCAGAAAAAAGTGGAGGGGATGAGCCCAGGTGTCGCCCTATCTACTTATATATATATATATATATATATATATATATATATATATATATATATATATATATATATATATATATATATATATATATATATATATATATAAATTCAAACTGACCCTGAATATGGGTTCTATAGGGGGCCTAGTTTGCGCCCATTGGACGAAATTTCTTCAAAATTCAAAAGTCGAGTTATCCACACAATTTTCGTAAAAAATTCACTAAAATTATTGTAAACCTACCTAGATGCTTAATACAAATAACGAGAGATATGGTATTCAGACTACCTATTTTTAGACCTGTCACGCGCATGGTGTCAAGTGGTGAGTCCAATGCAACAATAATATGCTGTCGTGCAGTGGGGTTTGACGTTTCATCACAACCTCTTAACAAATTGCGTATTCTACTAATATTTAAGTGCATAATTGGATGTAATAAAAATAAAAAATATTAAATTTAGTGCTGCGATCCATATTATCTGAAAAAGACAATATAGACGTAACTTCAATCGCATTAAAATGACGTATAGCAATTCTTTGATAAGGAATGATTTTGTTTAACGTGACTCACCGCGTGACGTCATAGGAGGGGGCGGGGCATATGCGCAATATCATATCTCTTCTAAGTCATTATAATATCATGCCTAGATGTAGGTATCTAGCATGATATAATGACTTAGAAGAGATATGATATTGCGCATAGGCCCCGCCCTCCTCCTATGAAGTCACGTGTCCAACTACACTTAAAACAAAGTCATTCGCAATAAAAAAGTTTCTATACGTCAGTTTAATGCGGTTGAAGTTACGCCTATATTGTCTTTTTCAGATAATATAGATCGTAGCAGTAAATTTAGTCTTTTTCATTTTTAGTGAATTTTTATTAAAAAAATTCACTAATAGAGAGGTATCGATGGTGAGACTTTGCAAAAATTTTTCAAATGAGCGCGATTTAGGACCCCTAGAACCTATATCCGGGGTAAGTTTCAATTTTTATATGTTTATATATATATATATATATATATATATATATATATATATATATATATATATATATATATATATATATATATATATATATATATATATATATATATATATATATATATATATATATATATATATATATATATATATATATATATGTATCCGTCTGATAACTCAAAAAATAATTAACCGATTTCAATGAAACTCGGCAAGTGCCTTTCTTTTATTAATGGCTTGGATGAGTTCGTTAGGCAGGAAAATCGGACGGGTTTTTCCGGGAAAATTGAGTTTTCTTTCAAAAAAAATTTTTTTCTCCGAAAATAACAAAGATGTTTTAATGAAATTTACTATATATGTTGCCTTGGGAGAGGACTTACTAAGTACCAAAATTCAACTTTCTCAGTTTATAGAAAATTGAGTTATTCAAATTTTAAATTTTCTTTTGAAACAATTTTTTTTCTCCAAAAATTACAAAGTTATTTTAATGAAATTTGGTGGATGTCTTGTCCTAGGAAATACCTTACTACCTATCAAAATTAAACTTTCTAAGATTATAGAAAACTGAGTTAATCAAATTTTTATAGCTCACTGCAGTGTTAAAATCAATGGTATTTTCCTCACTATTTTAAACACGTGGGTGGGGGACTGACCGAATTCATTCCCAGTTGATATTGATCAACTCATATTCTCTGAATATGTTAGAAGACGTGGTATCTACTTAATTCCATGTCACTATTAACCGACTATTTATGAAATCAAATAAGTAAATTAAATCGATTGTCATAAAATATGTAGTGTATTAAGACTAAGGGAAAAAGAAATAAAACATATATAACTGTCCACATTTTGATTATATTTTAGCTCACTAGGAGAAATCGCCACTGCTCGAGAGAGGTATTGTCACAGCATAATATCTTATTAAAGTTCATTTGTAAATAGGTTTAATTTTTATATGTATATATATATATATATATATATATATATATATATATATATATATATATATATATATATATATATATATATATATATATATATATATATATGTATCCGTCTGATAACTCAAAAAATAATTAACCGATTTCAATGAAACTCGGCAAGTGCCTTTCTTTTATTAATGGCTTGGATAAGTTCGTTATCCAGAAAAATCGGACGGGGTTTTCCGGAAAAATTTTGAGTTTTCTTTCGAAAAAATTTTTTTTTCTCCGAAAGTAACAAAGCTGTTTTAATGAAATGTACTGTATATGTTGCCTCAGGAGAGATCTTACTACGTACCAAAATTCAACTTTCTAAGTTTAGAGAAAATTGAGTTATTAAAATTTTAAATTTTCTTTCGAAAAAAATTTTTTCTCCGAAAATTACAAAGTTATTTTAATGAAATTTTGTGGATATCTTGCCTTAGGAAAGACCTTACTACGTATTAAAATTAAACTCCCTAAGTTTATAGAAAATTGAGTTATTTAAATTTGAAGCATTTAATAAAAATTCACTATCATAACGCACTTGCTGCGTCCCGAGTTTTTTTATTACTTCCAACTGTATGTACTTAAATATTAGTAAAATACGTAATTTGTTAAGAGGTTGTGATGAAACATCAAACCCCATTGCACGACAGCATATTATTGTTGCATGGGACTCACCACTTGACACCATGCGCGTGACAGGTCTAAAAATAGGTAGTCTGAATATCATATCTCTCGTTATTTGTATCATGGGTATCTAGCATAATTAGGTGCATAAATAAATTCCTCTACAATAAATTGATCAAACAAACGGTTAGAAATGCCTAGGAAACAAGTTGCACATTGTCAACATAATATGTTCTGTGATTGTGACTACTGTGGGTAGTTATTTTTGTAGCTAACGTTAAAAGCTACAAATAAATATATTCTAAATAATTTAAAAGAATCCTTGAAAATGACTGCGATACAACCATTTAGGCCTCATGACTATATCTACGGTACGTTAAAGAGATCAATATTTGAAATTAAATTTTTTGGAGTAGTAACACTAAAAATATTTTTTTAGATCCTCTTTTTGTGGTTTCTGGGGAAAGAGACTTTTATAAAGCCGCTATTATAGCTAAACTAACAACAGCTAAGTTTGTAAGTATTGACATAATCCGTTTAGAAACGTTTACGTATCAAATTATCTTCAAATGTATGTTGTTAAAAGTTAGGTCTTTATTTAAATTTATTAATTCTTTTATAATCATTTGTAAAATAAAAAAGTATGTAATTTATTTCAGTCAAAAAATAACTTGTAAGCAGACAAGCAGGCAAATTATTATATCTATTATTTATTTAAATAATGAAAAGGAAACCAGAAGAGTGACATCCGTTAATGTGACACTGGCAGCTTAATTTTTAAAAGTCATGATGCAGTAAGTGCCTTATGGCCGCTAATTTTCATTAACCATTTTTTAAATGCTAATTATTTTTTTATGATGTAGGTAGTTCATGAAGGCAAAGCCTATGTGTCTCTAATACATCATGAACTTGCTTGTTTTATCACAGGGTCGGTGTTTACTTGCTTCTTGAATAGTTGAAGATTATATGTCTTCGGAAAATGTCTGCCATGAGGGAATTCCAAAGCTTAGATGATCCAGGAAAGAATAAATATTAATAACAAACAGTTCGACAAGTGGGTAATTTGACACTAAACTAAAAGCGTGTGCTTCTCGACTAAAACGGATTGGCCGCTTAAAGGTCGTAACCGTAGGTACTAAGGAAGCAATTTTTAAGGAGAATTTTCGATAGTAATATCGATAGAAGAGACAGAGATCTCCAAACTTTCTCTTATGGTGGACAAAGGTGCAATTGACTATGATATATGAATCTCCTATAAATTTAGATAAATAAACAAATTGATTTACACTATTTTATTTTATGTATAACTGCAATTACGCTGAAGTTTTCAGCTTTGTCAAATATAGAATGAAAGTAAGATTTCAAAATTCCAAATATCTACTCCGTGTTGAGTAAACATTTCTAAGAATTGACACGTTTGTGTCGTCTCAGGTAAACAAATAAAGGTATAGTCACAGCATAATATGCTGTGGTATAGTGGCGAAATCTACTCGAAACTACCTGTTTTTATGTGGGCATTTATGACAGTCAGATCGTCAGATCTGTACACTCTCCTCGCTTAATTATTATTTCGTGCAAACATGTTTAATAATGGTCTATTGTTAGTTTGGTAAGCTTGAGCGTTTAGTATATTTCCTGTATTTTTTTGTTTGTTTGTTAATTTCTACCGTTTCGCACAATTTTAATTTAAAACTTTTTGTACCTAATTTGAGAATGTCGAAATCATCCTTAAATTGATGATTGTCATTTAATAAATGGCTTGCATAATTTTAATCAAATTTATTATGTTCAAAGCTTCTTTTATGGTCGTGATTGCGTGGTTTAAAACTTCTAAATGTTCTCCCTATATATATTTTGTCACATGAACCACACGAGTGTTTATATATACTTAGAGACTGCAGTTATATGTAGAATAAAATAGTGTGAAACAATTTGTTTGCTTATCTAAGTTTGCAATGGATTTACATCAAGTATCGGCCTCCACAATATTCAATCTCCTATAAGGTGAACAGTTAGTTTCTAAGTAAAATCTAGGAGTAACAAGGTTGCTTTAGGACAGCACGCATGAGAACAATCAAAAGCCGCTGTTATGAAAAAACTTTCAATCCGAAACAGAAATCCAAGGTTCTTTGCTGCTGCTTCAGCAATATTGGAAAGATGTAACTACTAACAAAGACACCTGCAACAGTTATGCCCAATGTAGAGGTTGTGAATTTTTTGGCAATATTTTGTCAGCCATCTGATATCGTCTGACTCCTGCAGACCTGCTCTCAGAGACGAAGCAATTATCTGTTTTTGAGGCATTACACATAACCAGATTTGCAGAATCCCAGCTGCGAATCTTAGACATGTCATCATTTAGGTAGTTAGTTACTTCAACCCTAATTAATAAGGAGCTAGGACCAGATATTGGGCGAGTCGCTAAAATGTGCTGCGAAGAGTACTATCATCAGCAAAGATCATTTATATTCAAAAGAAAAAGTGTGGGCGCCGAAACAGAACCATGTGGAATACCCGCATTAATTTTTAATTGATCTGATAAAACACCATCGACAACAGCATGTAAGGAGCGCTCCTCAAGAAAAATAGATAACCATAGGCATGGTTTCAAAGGGAATCCGTATGATGACAGCTTATTAAGGATTCTTGCATGCCAGATCTTCGAATGCTTTGAAAACATCCAATTAAATTGCATAACTTTCTTCGAATTATTCTCAAAGATGAGTGACGTAGTTAAGAATTTTTGACATATTGTGATGTGCTTCCCTCATATATTTATATTTACTTTCACCACAAGCTTTTTAGTATTAGTTATTTACACGTCTACTAATTATTTAACTAATGTTCTTTATGGAAAGCATTTTTATGAAAATTTACTACCATTTGCTGCGTCCGAATTTCATTTTGGCTTTGGTTAACTCAATATTTCTTATATTTCATTAATACAGCACATTTGCTGCGCCCGGACTTTTTTATTGTATTTATAAGAAGAAATATACCTTGAAAAATTTTCAAAACATTTTATTCTTTTTTGTTTTCAGCAAATATGTCCGATTTTTGCAAATATGTTCTCCGATTTGGCAAATCACCCACGGAAACGACTGGTCATGCGAAGGGCCAAATTTACACCAAAATTCGAAGACATAAAGAGAAAACGGGATAAACAAGTTCTTAAAGAAAAAACAATTGAGCACGTAACAAAAGAAATTTTGGGAGCAGAAAGATTTAAATATTTTCACTGTCCAATCATTAATATACCGGAGCAGGATATGCCTTTTCTGCATACGCCTGTCTTTAGGTTACAAAAAGTTGTGCCACTACGAGAGTTAAAGCAGTTAGAGAAAACAGCAAATAAAAAGGTTCAAACACAATATCGAGAGTCGGAAGCTCAGACCATACCGTGGGAGCCTCCTTATAAAGTAATGGATAGTGGAGACCCTGAGCTTTTAAAATTGGACTTTTTAAAGTGGGGTAAGATATTGCTTATATTCTTTTGTAACGCTGTATTTAATATGACTTTTGTGGGTTCTCCATATCTCCCATGGGCGATAATTTGCAGTAACGCACAACTTCGAAATCCAACGGCTTCTGGTAAAATCTGAATCACTGCATCAGAGAGATGTGTTTATGTAACTAGTTATCATTCTGTGATTCAGTTGTTTGTCAGTGCTTTCTGAAGTAAATCGCTCGTAATCTGAAAAGATAATAAGAGATCTGTGTTGAAATCGTTCCAGCGACCTCTGTTGTGACCGACAGACATTGTAGTCACCGATTAATAATAACGCATATCATCATCACAGTCTAAAGGCGATGTTTTGTCGGCGCAATGATGAATCTCTTTATTTTACCGACAGTATAGTGATGTTGAGAAACTGTATCATACCTTACTTAAGGAATATATCATCTTCACAGTTTGCACCGTTTCCTTACTCAAAATAATATTCAATAAATGTGTAAAACATTAATAGACTACTTATACTGAACCTGAGGATTCAAAGAGCCAATCTCCAAAATCGTTATTTTTAGATTAAAGTGTTACTCACATCCTTTGGACGTATATGTTAAGTATGAAACAGGACAATCTCATCAGACTTGTATTTTCCAACGGTTAAATTGTTTGGGGGACCTATTTCCCCTAGCGTACAAAACTAAAAAGGCCAATGTAAGGAAATTGGCCGTCTTGACCCGAAACCGAATTATTTTTAAGGCATAAAGGGCCAATGTTTGCCAATTGAGATTACTGGCGTTAACAAAATCTCTGGTGCCGATGTTAGCCTTTTTTACCTCATAAAAGGAACATCAAATTGTGGCATTCTTATTTCATGTAGTCTTATATCACTGTTATAGAGTTAAGTGTTAACATTTTTTAGCTTACCGAATTCACTATTTTTATTTAACAATTTCAGTTATAATAAGACTATATTGTAAATAATTGGAAGAAAGAGACTTGGTACCCATAAAAGGCACAGTATCGTCATTTTTTTAAATTAAAAAATACAATATTTTTTCGTTATACTGCCAATGACAAGAGGCGATAAAAGGTATAAGAAAAATTACGTTGAGATCAAACCAATTATGGTTGTAAAGAGAAAAAAGAGAGATAGCCAGAAACAAACAAGATCCCAATTTTATAACTTGTTCTTTTGATTTGAAAATGTGTTTGCCTAAGTCATATCTAAAAAAACAGATCGTTCCTCTATAAAAAATAGGTGTGTTTTTTAAGACTAAATAGTACTTCTGTTAACTCATAATGTCTGGGATGGGTAGAAAAAGTCAAGAAATATGTTGCTCTGTTCTAAAATTATATCTCAACTTATACACTGTGCCTCAAAACTGACGTAACTTTATCAAAACCGCTTATTGAAAGACACCATCAAGAGTTAAGAAAATGAGTTACAAGCATTTATCAGCTTCGGCAGTTTACTCAGCTCTAAATTAGCCCGCAAAAATGAAAACAATGATAGTGAAATAATCCTAAAAATGCGTATAAAATAAGACATAAAAAATTATTCTGATTTAATTGATCTGAGTACAGTTTTGAAGCGAAACCACCACGATAATATATCTTTCGAGCATTAAGCAACTAATATTGAGCGTGCGTGTGCCTAAAGGGCAAATGTAAATTACCTGTCGAAACTACATAGTTTCCTTTTGTAATGAAACCCCGTCACCAACTTATGCCATTGGCAAAATTGATGATATAGTGAATGATTGTTGATTGATGACAAATATATTTTATGCCAACAGAAGGAATGAAACCCTGGAGAATCCCCGTCTCTCAGTTTGTAAGTACCATGCCCTTGCGAGTCAAGGCATAGCCGGCCACAATACAGAGTTTGGTGTGAGAAGCTAAAATAAATACATGGCAATAGTAAAATATAGTAGATTGTTCTTCATCTTCAACATTTTCGTGCAAAGACTCAAAAACTCCTTTGACATCATCACCTAACGTTAAATTTTCTCGTAAAATTGATCACTGTTAGACATGGTGTATAACAATACATATTTAGAAATTACAAGTAGCTTTAGCACCCCTTTTTTCATGTGTAAAATCGGGTGACGTTCTCTACCTTGAGTTGTTATATACTTGAAGTCACCAGCCATAGTTATACTGCACTAATGGCTTGCTGTTTCTGACACAACAATCTGATCAATCCGGTCAGACCTTCCAGGAATTTTTCTGTTAGTCTACCTATTGTCCCCTTTTCAAGCATGTGTCCCCCAAATAATGTGGACAAAAAGTTATTATGATTCAGAATATTACCAACGAATCTTGATTGCATCCTCTCAATTTTTTCGATAAGCATTTTTTCTCTCTAACCTTCACACTTATTCGTTTTTCTATCGGTATACCTTTCTTTGTCCTTCTCCCCCATATTCATATTTCAAAAGCTTACATTCTCTTCATGTCATGCTTATCCAAAGTCCACCTTTCTGCCTATTATAACACTCAACAGGTATAAGTTGAAATGTTTGTTAGTGATAAATTGTATCTATTGAATGTTTACTTTGCCATCGCGATCCTCCTTTTAAGTTTATTGCTACATTTGTCGTCATATGTAGTAATAGTGCTCAGGCACGTAAACATTTCTACTTGTTCAAGTTGTTGGCCGTTTAGCTTTATATTCATTTTCGCAGTCCTATCCTTACCTATCTTGACTACTATCGTCTTTATCATATTGATTTTTAATTTGATTTGTTTTAACACACTATCCAGCACATTCAGCATCTGTTGTATTTTTTTCGGTTTCTCCTATCAGCGCTATGTCAACTGTGTACAGTATGCAACGGAAGCGTTGTTCATTTCTTTTGATTCCTTTAATCTTTTTCTTCAGTTTTTCTATCTTCTATGAATAAATTGATTAAATATGGCGATATTGGGCGTCCTCGCCGTGTACCATTCCTTATTTTAGCTTCATATACGTTAATATACATACACACACACACACACACACACACACACACATATATATATATATATATATATATATATATATATATATATATATATATATATATATATATATATATATATATATATATATTAAGCAACTATTTTCCAACACCAGTATCAACTAAAATATTTCTCTCTATTATTAAATGTCCATAGAACTATATTCCACTATTTGCCTTCTATGGTCGCCCCACTTAAACACCAACTTACTGCTGACTCGCTTAATTATTACTCTATGATCACTTATTTTACACCACACCGACTAAACTCACTCTATGTACCGTTCGTCTATTTATACTCTCCATATAGATTCTAGATCTTCTACACTTTTCTATACCTGTCACTTCTGGTCCCTTCTAGAAATATAATTCCAGAGTGTTCGCTCTTATCAACACACTTTATAACCGACATCTGACCATAGAATATAAACGTAATTCTCATAGACAAATGTGACACGCCCCCCCCCCCTCTTATATTCGACCGTCCCGGTCGAATTCTGACATTTCTTGGAATGACGTAAGTCTGTGCATATGGGCCCCCTTCATCCTGCTCTTCGGGCTCCTGTGAATTCGATAGACAACGCCATTGATCCTTTTGACCACCTTATACGGACTTTCCCATAATTTCTGTAGTTTGGGTGACCGTCCCTTGCGTCGCACACGATCTCCTTCTTTAAAACCAGCTGAATTAGCTCGCACGTCATAACGGGTCTTCATGCTGTCGCTTTCTATTCGTATATGCATTCCGACAGCAGAGTGGACGGTTTTCCTTCTCGTCAATATGTCGGAGCTTTCTTCAAGCGAAGTCCTTAGGTGGTACTGGTTCTTCCGTGTAGTTGTTGTTGTTCTGGTGTTTCTACTTGCACAAATATCTCGGCGGGACCTATTTATCCTGTCGACATCGACTCTGTTCCAACAAATGTCTTCACTGACCTTCTTCTAGCTTGGCTTCACATTTACATGGTCTTTACACCCTTCATCTTGTACTTTTCTCCTAATTTATTCTCCACTTGCTGCTGGCTGAGTAACTGGGTCCTCTCTTCCTCTCACAGCTCTCTTCACTGGAATGGCACTTTCACGCCAGACGTTGCTATTTTCCTCTATGGTAATTTTCCGCACTGCCAGGCGACATTATTATTTCTTCACCGCCGATAGTCAGGATGTTAGTGCCAAGATCAAGTTTAGCGCACTGACCCTGAAGTGTGTCCAAGCCAATTATAATCGGGTCTGATATGGCGGCGACTATGGCTGTCTGCTTTGCCTTCCATGTCCCAATTTGCAGCTCGACGTCAGTTTCGCCAAATACATGGATCCGATCACCACCGGCTGCATTTACTCTGTACACTCTGTCTGGCTCTCTTACTCGCCATATTGGAACCATGTCGAGGCAAATAATCGTCCTAGGTGCGCCTGTGTCGACGACCATCTTAGTCTTATTACCGCTTACGCATCCGTCTACGAAAAGAGCGCTGCCAGAATCGCTAACCTGAGAAGTGGTTACCGGCCTTAGCCTCACTTTCGCCCTTACGCGTGATTTTAGAGCCCAACATTCGCCCCATATATGTCCCACCGCCGCAGTTCCAGCAGAGCAAGGCATTTGCACGGTGAGCCCTTATTGGGTGTCCATGAGACGTCGGCCTTATTTATTCAGCTATTTTCTCTAGTAGCTGCATGATATTGGATCAACTTGTTTTATTTTCTTCTTGGACTTGGAGACTGCGAACTTTCACATTACTTTCCGACGCTTGCTTTACCAAACTCCAAGGCATGTGCCAAAGCATCGTTCAAGTTTTTGTGTCTCGCCATCCTCAGCGCCTGTTGAGTGTCGGTATCCCTGATGCGGTAAATGAACGTTTGCAAAGACAGCTGGTTCAAAAATTCCATCGGAGCTGTGGTGTAAGCTGATCGTGTTAGTCTGGCAACGTCGACTTCAAATTGTGCAGAGTTTCGCCCGATTTCTGACAGCGACTTTTTAACTGAGTTTGGTACAGCTGTTGTAAATGCTGGTCGCCAAATATCATTTCTAGGTAATATCTAATGCTGTCAAAACTGTCCTGTTCATCTCTGGGGATACCTTGGAGCACATCTAAAGCATCTCCGTTGAGAGCCACAATTACGGATGTCCCTTTCTCTCTCTCTCTCTCTCTCTCTCTCTCTCTCTCTCTCTCTCTCTCTCTCTCTCGCCCCAACCATTTGCTATAGCAGCAGCTTCAAATTGGCGTGGATAAATACCCCATGGGACTGAGACATCAAATGTGGGGACCTTAATTCTTACGACCGGGCTATCTTCGAGCCTGATGTTTCCTTTGGCTAGGGTTTCGCACTTATTTTCTAGTGATTGTATTTTCTGATGCACCTCCTCTTGTATATTCGTCAGCTTGTCATGTACATCGTCGCTAACACTCCTTACTCTGCTTTCTACTTGCTGGAAGATGTCGTCTTTTACCTGCTTCATACGTTCATCGACACATAAAGTAATATTGTCAATTCTGCTGGGCTGTTTTTGTAGAATTTTCTTTGTTTCTTCATCTCCTCTTCTCATTTCTTCCTTTGCTTCTTCGTTCATTTTTCTCAGTTCCTCTCTTATCTCTCCGTCTCTTTTTCTAGCTTCTTCATCTTTTTTTCTGGCTTTTTCTTTAGCTTCTTCATCTCTTCTTCTGGCCTCTTCATCTCTTTTTTTCATTTCCTCTTTTTCTCCTTCGTCTCTTCTTCTGGCCTCTTCATCTCTTATTCTCAGCTCTTCTTTAACCTCTTCATCTCTTTTTCTGGCTTCTTCATCTCTTCTTCTGGCTTCTTCATCTCTTTTTCTGGCCTCTTCTTTCATTTTTAATCAATTCCAATACCTGGGCGTCCATATTGACTGTTGCGCTACGCGTCTTAGGCATAGACGTACTTAAAGCTTGTACACAGTTTATTCTATTTCAAGAACACACCCAGTTATGACTTACTGCTGACACTAATCTTCCATAGATTCTAGAAATTTTCACGTTGTTCAACGAATATTCTGGAAAATATTTCTGCTAGCAGCTTGAAAATCCCACTTCTGACACCAATTGTTACGTTCTACGGGGTTCTGGATTCCTTGACTAACAAAACACAGCTTTTCAAACTACTAATTTATTATAAGCAACTATTTTCCAACACCAGTATCAACTAAAATATTTCTCTCTATTATTAAATGTCCATACAACTATATTCCACTATTCGCCTTCTATGATCGCTTCTTAAACACCAACTTACTGCTGACTCGCTTAATACTCTATGATCGCTTATTTTACACCACACCGACTTAATACTGAACACACTCTATGTACCGTTCGTCTATTTATACTCTCCATAGAGATTCTAGATCTTCTACACTTTTCTATACCTGTCACTTCTGGTCCCTTCTAGAAATATAATTCCAGAGTGTTCGCTCTTATCAACACACTTTATAACCGACATCTGACCATAGAATATAAACGTAATTCTCATAGACAAATGATACACTGCCCCCCTCTTATATTCGACCGCCCCGGCCGAATTCTGACATTTCTTGGAATGGCGTAAGTCTATGCATATGGACCACCTTCATCCTGCTCTTCGGGCTCCTCTGAATTCGATAGACAACGCCATTGATCCTTTTGACCACCTTATACGGACCTTCCCATAATTTCTGTAGTTTAGGTGACCGTCCCTTGCGTCGTACACGATCTCTTGAATTGAGCTTTATCCAAGCAACTCTCAATTTTGTTTATTTTAAATTTTTAGTGAATTTTCTTTAAAAAAAATCACTAACGAGGAGATCCCGACTTTGAAATTTAAAAAAAATGTCTTCAAATGAGCGCAAATTAGGCCCCCTAGAACACACATCCGGGGTCAGTTTCAGTTTTTATATGTTTATATATATATATATATATATATATATATATATATATATATATATATATATATATATATATATATATATATATATATATATATATATATATATATATATATATATATATATATATCACACCGCTAACTCAAAAAGTAATAGGCCGATTTTGATCAAGTTTGATCAGTACCTTCCTTGTGCAAGTGGCTTGGATAAGTTTGTTAGCCAGGAAAATCGGCACAGCTTTTCTCGGAAAATTTTGTGTTTTCTTTCGGAAAGAAAATTTATCTCTGGGCATAAAAAAGTAAGTGCAACCAAATTTGGTACTCGTCTTTGTATTATAACGAGTGAACCATGTACCAAAATTTGGATCTGTAAGTTCAAAGACAAAAAAGTTATGGGTAGTTAAAGAAAGCAAATTTGGAGTTTTCCTCAAAACGTCAAAGCCGCGATTTGAAACGTCAAAATTGGCAATATTTAGGCAAAGAACCTGAAACAAATACAGATTATGAAAAGAAAATGTTACCAGAAGGGTGTTCTGCAAACCCTTAAGTTTCAGCTTTATTCGTCATTGTCCTTCATTTTACTAAAATATTTACAGAAAATTCATTTCAAATACAGTAGGTCCTCGCATAACGTCGAATCATTTACCGTTGTTTCATTATAACGTCGAAGTTTGTTGTAGGCAAATGTATCGTTTAACGTTGAAACTGATTCGGTATAGGGTTGTTATTCTAAAAAAAAAGTCTAAAAGAGTAGGTAAAAAAGAAGTACATAATATAATGTGTAGGCATGTACATACATGCGTAAATGAATACTGTTTTGTTTAATCATTTTGCAGTCACAAACATGTACATATTATGTATGTACATTATATTCATTCCCAGTGATTCGTTTTACGTCCTTTCACTTAAAGCGCGATTGTTATATCACTAACTAGCACGTTAAGCAGGTGCTTGTAGACCCTTTCTTTGAAGTTTTGGCGGTAGCTTTAGTTAAGTTAATGGTTTAACGGTCTATAATATTTAGCTAAATTTCGTAGAAAAAATTCGTTAATGAGGAGACCGTGACTTTTGAATTTAAAAAAGATTTATTCAAATGAGCGCAAACTAGGCCCCCTAGAATCCATATCCGGGTTCACATTCCGTTTTTATCTGTTTACATATATACAGGGTAACGCATTTCTACGGTAAAGCTGAATATAATTGTTATTATACAAGATACAAGAAACAATTGTATACATTAATTATAGGGTGTCTTGCGCTGCATCCTATAAAATTATTTTGACAACCACAAGTGGCCCATAAGTCGTTGATGATACCACCATTTTTTTTTTCCGAACAGCCTTATATTATTGCATTTTTGCATTTTTTTTATCGCAATATTTGTAAGAAAAAAGCATTGGGACGCAGTGGGTGCGTTTTGGTAGCGATTTTTCATAAAATGCTTCAAATTTCAATAACTCAATCTGCTATTAACCTAAGGTTTGTTGGCTAGGAAACCAGTTTTCTCGGAAACATTTAAAGTTTATTTTCGGAAATTTTTTGTATATTTTCAAACAATAAGTTATTTTGATAAAATATGGTACATTGTTTCTACTATAGAGGCTATACAGGTAACCAGATTGATGCCTGCTTGCATTAGAAAGACATACTTGCTATTAAAAACATTTTTATGAGAATTCACTTCCATAACGCACTTGCTGCGTCCAGACTTTTATAATTCTCGCCACATGAATGTACATGTTCTGTTCCTTATAATTAGTGCACCTTCTGCCACTTTTGTTTTTGGAGATAGAAAAAACTTTCCAAATGAAAGTTGTACAATCTGTAAGAATTGGCTTTGGAAAAACCAAATCAACATCGCCCAATCGAAAAAATTGCATAACCTAACTTTTTTTTAATAGAACGCCCTGTATATTGCTTAGAATGAAAGTCCATTTTCTTATGATTTCAAAAATATAATCATAGGTGATATTTAAATGAGCCATTTTAGAAATATTCCGCGTCAAACATATTGATTGATGTAATAATTAATCATTACAGAAAAGTGTCCAAAGATTTCCATGCCTGAAATGAGACAGCATGGGAACCTAGTTGAAATAAACAACAATAGTGTCAAATTCTAATTTACTAAATCTTGCGCTAGATCACTTGTTGTTAAATTAGCGTTTATAAAGCCGAAGAGAAATCTGAAATTATCCGCATTTTTTACAAAAATAATGAAAATGACATTGCTGCACAAATTTAATACCGCAACTTGCATCCCAATAAAATATGTTTGACACAGAATATTTCTAAAATAGCTTACTTAAATATTACTTATGATTATATCTTTGAAATCAGAAGAAAATGGACTTCCATTCTAACTAATCATATATAGGGTGTTCTATTTAAAAAGGCGAGGTTAGGTAATTTTTTCAATTTTGCGATATTAATTTCGTTTTTCTCCATCTGCTACGCTCTTGTATTAACTTTAGTATTCCTGATGTCATCTAGGGTTTTCTTGTCCAGGATTTTCTCCACAACTGACTTTAAACCGTTTTTTGTTTGCCCACGTAAATATTCTTTCGCTGAGATTTGCCTCATTGATTTCTTCAAACTTTGGCAGTTCGTGCGTTTTGTTTCTTTAACGTCGGCCTATTTTCGCGACTATGGCCAATCACCGACGCCAGGGAGCAGTTTCATCTCACTATCCTGGAAATTTTGCCGAACCCCTGTCTTTCTGTAAGGAGGGTAGGGATCTTTAACGTGCTCAACATCGCATGGACACGGGACCGACGGCTTTACGCCTTCTCCGAAGGGCGGAACGTGCAGGCATTCAACTTGCTCAAATACAATGCCAGAACCTCGGTTGATGTTAATTTTACAGTTTGTACTGAAAAAGTGAAAGGAGTACCCTGGGATCGAACCCAGTACCCTTCGGTTCAGAGGCACACGTTCTTACCCCTGGACCACTGAGGTTCTTGAAACTTTGGCAGTGCTTCTGTATATTTTGGTTTGTGCATATACCCTTTCCTTTTTACATTTCCTCTATTAATCCATTTCAGCGCGTTTTTGCTCTTTGCTAATACCAGATTATGATCACTGTCTCTGTCTATACAGGCTGATTCGCAACACAATGGACACAGAACATATGCGTGTAATAGACCTCAAAATATGCCAATTTTTATATAAAAAATTTCTGTGGTGTCCATGGTTGGTGAAATATTGACGTCGGAAGATTCTTTAATAATTACAAGAAACAGTTGTATTGCAACAATTCCCTAACATAGAATAACCAAAGTTTGTAGATATTATTTTATCAACATCGTTATTTGACAAAAATTCGAAGTGGATATAAACTCAAAAGGGGTGAATTAGGGGTTGGTCACCTTATAAATGTCGTGATTTTTTTAACTCTAACCTAATTAAAAGTTAATGTCCATCAGTTTTATATTAAATTAAATGTTCTACCTTTTTCCACTCTGGTCAATTTTTCGACAAACCACCCGTTTTTGAGAAACTTGAGATTTTTAGAGTCCTAAACAATTAAAAAGCACTAAAGATATGGTTCAAAATGACTTCCATTTTATCTCACACATAACTGCACACTTTGCGGAAGAGTAAAGTCGAACCTGTTAAGTAATTGGATGTTACTTTCAATAATGGTCCACTTATTAATGATGCGACTCCACGACTCAGAACGGGTGTCAAATACAAAGATCCTTTTCACCCCAAAAATTAACCTTATTGTTTGAAAATGTACAAAAATGTTTCGACAATGAACTTAATATGTTCCCGAAAAAACTAGTTGCCTGGCCAACGATCCTTATAGGTAAATAGCAAATTGAGCTATTAAAATTTGAAGCATTTATTAAAAATTCGCTACCATAACCCACTTGCTGCGTCCCGAATTTATTTTCTTACAAACATGCATTATACTTATGTGGTCGCAATTCGATACATTAAAGTTCAGCTCAGAACTGGCACGGACCGGGGGAATCCGACTATCTAATTAAAACAAAGCATTGTTTAATCTATTTGAACTGAGCAGATTTTAATAAAAATTTGCTACCATAACGCACTTGCTGCGTCCCGAATTTCTTTTCTTACAAACATGCATTATAATTACGTGGTCGAAATTCGATACATTAAAGGTCAGCTCAGAATTGGCACGGACCGGGGTAATCCGACTGTCTAACTAAAACAAAGCATTGTTTAATCTATTTGGACTGAGTAGATTTTAATAAAAAATTGCTACCATAACGCACTTGCTGCGTCCCGATTTTTTTCTTACAAACATGCACTACAATTAACGTGGTGGAAATTAGATTCATTTAAAGTCAGCTCAGAACTGGCACGGACGTCTGTCTAATTAAAACAAAGCAATGTTTAATCTATTTGGACTAAGCAGATTTTCCTGGCTAACAAGCTAGCGAACTTATCCAATCCACTCGCAAAATGAAGGTAT